>JABUQX010050230.1:30000-46211 GCA_015478945.1 Trachelipus rathkii
AATTTTAACTCGCTAACGTTAATTCATAAATATAACTCGTTTAATAGTCGTTACTTCTTTTCGAAATTAACGAAAGCGTTAAAAGTTAACGAAAAAATTAACGAGTTAATTAACGGATTAACGCTTTAACGCGTTAATGCCACAGCCTTTGTATATATACTATAATTATATATATATATATATATTTATATATATAATTATATTAATATATATATATATATATTACATAATATATTATATATATATATATAATATAGGTTAAAAAGCTGTCGTTCGTCATAAAAACATCATTAAAAAACTTTCCCATAACAGTGAGATTAGAAATGATAAAAATACTTAGATAAATTATAAAAGTTACTGCAGTGAAATATATGGTTAATAGGTTAGTATGTATTATTATACTGATTGCTATCTTCTCAGTCATAGCTCCTATTTTTATATCCAATATTAGTGGTATATCTGTACATAAATGTAATTATGATAACGGGAGTGCGTGTTATTGCCACATCGTATCAATCACTGAGAATAAAAAAAGTAAAGATTGTTACACGTTATCCGTTTATCCGAATTATATACATTCTATGAAAAAATAATAGATATAATAATCCTAATAATAATGAATATATAATAAAAATTAAGATTCTTAATAGAAAGATAATAATAATAGATATAAACTGGAAATAGATAGCACTGAACATCTCAGTATACCAATTTCTTTTATGACACACTTATAGAAATCATTTAATTTACGGAATTAATAATAATAATAAATAATAGTTAACTTTAATGGACTCCAATTTTATATGGTTTGTGCGCATTATACTCACCGATTATCTTACCAACCAAAAAGCTTTAGCCACTCTCCTATATCATATGTAACGTATGTATTCTACAAACACATTACATCACGACACATCCTTGTACCATCCATAGCGCAGCTCACAATGCGCACTTCTTACAGAGAGTTAGTCCACTTTACACCAACACATTTAATTAGTTGTCCATATCATACATCACCTCCTCATATCCTTCCAAAACCTTTTATATGAACCCTAATCAGTATTGAAACTTTCACGCTGACTACAATTACTACACTCGAACTTACTGAGTCACAGAAAGATGTTATGTTTAAACTCTTAAACATTTGTCTGCGCAGCCTATAAACCTATATCTCCATAAAAAACTTTGCTAACATTAATTTACTACACTCAGAGAGGAGCACTGGGTTACCACATAACTCGACAAATATACCAATAGCATTTTTACATCATATCTTTTTTTTCTTTATCGTTATTTTTGTTATTTGATTTATTCGTGTAATTTTTCCTTTTGATATCTAATTATTTTTTCACTCCAATGCATATAATGTGCGACTCGTCAAACACACCTTAAGCGGCAAGGACTCACGAAGGCATAGTCTCTTATAAAATATATATCATAGGAGGAGAGTGTTAACCAAGTTGAGGACGTAAACCAGACTAGCCGTCGTGATGTCAATCAAGCTATTATATAATATTTATTCATTACCTTACGTCGGTATAGAGATTAGGACGAGTATAACATTATTCCGCAGATGATGAAATTAGTTAACAAGCGGCAGACGTCGCAAGTCATTTAGAGTGGTGGAGTTTGAGATTAGATTCAGACTAAGAGACGAAATCACTGCATCGCATGATTGGAATGAAGAAAATAGTCACCTGATAAGAAGGAGCAGATTGTGGCGTTGGTGAAACATACAAAAGAAGGCGAGACGTTCCGCACATAAACGTGATATTCTAGCCGGCGACGAGTTTACTCTCAACTCTTAGCATACATAGAACACAAACTTAGATTAGCAGGACCTGTGGCGTCAAAGATCAATCTCACGCCAGGACACCCAATACCCGATTTCTAGTGTTCGCTCTCTAGACGGTACGTGCGTTGTGACGCGTGTCAGATTACATTTAAGCCGCGTAGTCTCCGAGAGAGGGTGGTGGGTATGAATACAAGAAGTAAGATGGACAGCTTTCCTTCACTCAAACCTAAATGATCATAACCTCTTGTTGCCACTCTGGCTGTCATTATCTATTATTTTTTCATATAATATATATGAGTTACTAATAGAAAAAGAGATAAGACACCAACATCGCGCCGCAAAAGATATGAAGAGTTACAAGTGTTAACTAGGATTAAGAAAAACAGTTATAAATAATGCACTTATTTACTATTTCTAATCGACCCTGTCATAAATAAGCTCGAGGATGAAAATACCTAGAGCTCATACCACCTAGATATTTGAAGAAAACAGTATTACTCCATACAAGGGCGTGAGATGAGACCCTTTATTATATTATAGCTAGATAAACTGAGGAAGAGTGAAAAAAAAATATCTTCGCTAAATCTAATAACATAAGAAATACTCCATTGATTATCTTTGAGTGCACAGCCCTATAGCAACGTTGTAGATATGAGGTTTCCAAGACATTTATATTTATTTGTCTATAAGCAGTTTTTCCAGCAATTTAATGTTTATATATAGTATCAACATGGAGAGTAACGAGAGAACCGCCGAAAGATATATAGAGCAAAGTTATATAAGGTGTTTTATTAAGTAGTGTAGCATGATATAGAGAAATGTAGAAAGTTGTAAGTTTTTTTATAAAGTGTAATTGAATTTTATTCACAGTTGAAGTACTGAACCACTCTAATCGGAATAATTCATATTACCATGATAATCAGCGAGAACTAGATTCAGGATAAAAGATTAATGACGAGATGAGCTAATATCTAGTGAAGTGATTAAATAGTAAGGGTAATGGTACAGATAATTTGAAATGAGTTTGAAGATTACTCAGAGTTTGATGATTCATATACTAGTCAATATATGATATAATATTATATATATATATATATAATATATATACAATATTATATATAAGTTGTGATTAAGAGTTAGATTGTGCATAGTGAGAAGTCATAATGAAAATGTAAGAATAAAAGTTAGAGGAGTATAAGTGAACTAAGATAACCTGAGGAACACCATCTAATTAATACAGTGAAAACTAGAAGTAAGATAAATCTTGCTCCATCAAACCACACCGAATTATATTTGACGACTGAAATGAGAAATAGCTAGACATAAGTTAATAGCTAAAGATAGATAGAGATGAAAACCCAAAAGGAGGGGAGCTTGGAGTAGCAGTAGATCAGCATTCTCACATACCCGGTTACAAATGCACTTTGGTATATTATGGTCAATAGCGCTCCACTCAACGCAAGTCTCTCCCGTAGTGTTTCTAGTAAGTTACACTCGGTAAAACTCATAATATCACTCGCTCAGGTATTTTATAAATATATGAAAAGTATATCACCAGTAGACTCGTAGAAACGCAGAAAACTACGTTATATACTTGGCGATGCACTCAGTGAACATGAAGAGAATATGAGATTCATGAATGGTTCTAAAGAAGTTATGAGAGTAATATAATGGTGTATCAAGTAATCTTAGATAATTATAGGAATAAGTGAGGCTATAATATATAGGGCTCACGAATAGTTGTAAAGTATACATGAGGGCTTCTTTTTATTTCTCGAAAATTATAGGTTGATAATTGTGTCGTAGCTCATTCACACACTTGATAGGAAAGTATATTTAGTATGATAAGACATAGTAGAATATTAAGTTTGATAACGAGGGGGAGGTCCAGCTTGGAAGGCACATCCCTCAAAACTCTGGGAGAATTACCATCTCACTGTTGTCATCACCGTGTTTTCCTATACGTTTCATATGAATTACTTACATAGATAGAGTCACCAAATGCACACGTATACTCAAAATGTTTTAAATCACAGGCACAACTAATAGACTAATTAGTGAGTATCTACTTATTGGCTGTGACTCTCATGAAGAAGAAAAGAAGTGATACTCAGTGTTTGGGAGGGATAATTTGACTTCAGTTTAATGTATATAGATCGAGTTGACCGTTAGAGGGAAATATAGATGGCACATCAGAAGAGATTCACGTGACCTTTTCAGTATGCTGAGATGAATATGAGTATAGAACAGAGCCCATTCAGATCGAATTAAGTGAGTGAGGTAATAGGCATGAATTATACAGAAGTTGTTAAGATGTTTATGGCAAGAGCCTCTCAGAAATAGATTGTCTCACTAAGTAGTATAGGAGAAACCATATAGAGAGGTTTAGTGCGACATCTTCGATTGATTGAAAAGCCCGCTTATTGCTCGTCGAGATAATATCACCTTGACAACGGATTTTATCTAGTATATACTGATAATATTGAATAAAATATTATAGCGAGAGTGTATAAGATAGATAGAAATCAGAGAATATTTATATCTCAACACTCCATAAAGCTGACTATGTCTCTATGTGACTCATATACTGATATATGCCAGAGTAAACATTTATTCTAACTGAATCGAACATGGGATTATATAATGAGTAGTGAAGAAAGTAATTTAAGGTGTATAAATAACTAAAAGGATAATGAACTTGCTCATATACCTCATAGTAACGATTTATAGTACGCACAATACCTTAATGGCAAAGTGCCGTAAGCGTCATCTCAGTAGTCTCAAGCTCATAAGTTCTATTCCTTATATATATTATAGCTGATAGAAGCGACGCTAAATGGACCCCACAATCTACCCGAAATTCAATAAGTTAGCCTTAGATAAATAAACGCGTATAAGGCAGAGATGAGCTGTTAGATAGAGAAAGTATTAAAGTTAGAGATATAAATAAGGTTGTGGTCAGATTGACCAATAGGAGCAAGGTAGCTGCTTATATCATTATTATAGGGAGAGAAGGCTATGATTGAGTGATAACTATATAGTGATCAGTATTTTAGTTTCAAGAATTTGGAGTTTGGTATGGTACTGATCCGGAATAGTGTGTATATTCTTTGATTATGTTGCCAATCCAAGTAGTGTGGAGACATACATGGACTGATTGTTCTGGAGTCATACGCCTACCTCTCCATCAACTCGTGATGATCGCACACACACTCAAGATATGATATTGTTGATGCGAGCAAATCACATCTCGCTTGAGCTCTCTTCTGAAATTATTTCCATTGTTAGACATACAAACAGAAATTGAAAATAGAAGCAACTGGATCAGTAGAGTAGTTGTAGAGGAGGGACGTTGTGCAGAAGACTCTATCTAAACTAAAACCGCTCATTCTCGACGAGTGGTGAAGTTAAGATATTCTTTCAGCCAGAAGATACTGAATAAATGTGCCTCTCTATCATCGCTAGCTCGATAAGTGTGCAGTTAGATTTGAACTGAAAATGATGAAATATCAAGCTGTAGTAATAGCGAGAGAGCGAGTGAACCAGAAACATATCAGATATCTTTTAATTTGCACTATTTAGGATAGGATATAGCAAATACTATATTTTTATGTGAGCTCCTCCGGAGTTGAAGGCAGCTCTATAACGGAACGTAAGGAAGGTACTCTCCAGAGAGCTATCGCACGGAAACCTGCGTCTACGTAGAGACATCGAATAAATATATATATAATAGGTGTAACATAGGCACAACTAAACATAGATCTCATCTCTTCAGATCTCTGGAGTGATTGACTTGCAAATGAAATAGGTTATAGTTGGATAGCGTGAATATATACGCTTGTGGGTGAAAGAGAGTAATCTAATAGTAATATCGTTAGTCACATTTACGTCGAAATACAGATACTAAGCGATTGAGCAAATAAGGTATATAGACAGTTAAGGAGTTTCTCTAGTGTATAGAGATGCATGCTATATCCTTAGTAGACAAGAGCAATAAGATGTAGTACATGCACTAAATATAAGAGTGATGCCTAGCGAGCTGGACTCGTTTTGTAAAGACTTTAATAGAGTGAGATATAACTTTTAAAGGGCCCTATAATTACATTACTGAGCGCCTATTTTAATAATCATTGTACACTATTGTTATATCTACACACTAATACACCAGACACACTACATACTTACAACACACTAAGAACCATAATTACAAAGATCATCAAACACTCCATTATAGAATTATGATTAAACAGATAAAGAAACATTAATGAATAAACAAGAGTTGGGACTATAAACACTAGTAATAATAGTCATTAACATATATACCTAACACTCACATTAAAAATCCTTGGTAAAGTCCAAATCGAGAAGATGTACAATATAGATTTATTAGTAAGGGAATGTCTAGAGTTGATGACCGTTTCAGAATAAGTGGATAACGAACATGACTGCGTATTACATTGGATCAATAAGAAGAAGCCAATTTATATATACAAGTATAAAGACTAGTAAAAAGAGCTGTATAAATCTTATCACATGTCTGAAGGCATAACTTAATTTTATTAAAGTATACTACATACTCATAAAAATAAAAAACACGAGTGAAGAATCAAATATCCTAAAGTTAATAAAAGATAGTTGGAAGATTTTATAAACAAGAAATACAGAAAATTAGGTTTGATCTGTTGGTTTGATATTAAGATTAATAAACATTAAAAATTAAAATTTATAGATTACAAAGAATAGATAGGATTAGAACTAATATCTAAACCAGACTATTAGAGTGAAATACTGTTTCAAAATCATCATTCTACACGAGTCAGGGATATCCTGATAAGTTTAATTCATATATAACGCTCTGACGTCAAAATATGCATTGCTCAAACATAATCAGTTAGTTTACAGAATTATAATGCGAAATGCCTAGCTTGCTAAAATCACTTAGTCATTTTCTCTCAACTATTACCAACATCACCACTATCATCGAAGTGCATTCGAGCTTGCAATTTACTATCATATGCTTAGGATAACACTCAAATCCTACATCATTCTACTTACCACAGTTACTCATTATATATAGTACATCCTTACTAAACAGCCTCTCTTGCAAATGGGATACTATGTATGATATCTTCATAAGGATTCATCGTGAAATAGTTATCTAAGCCACGACCACATATTGTAGAATTATCCTACACCAGCACACATGACATAGTCATTGCACGAACTCCAAATGGTGTGCTTATACGACTCCGACAATTTGTCGGAAATAATAGTAAATTAGAACTCACAATCATACTATAATAAATCAAACTCTCCTAGGATAATTATCATATGCACTAATCGTCGTGAAAGAATCTAAATACGATGAAATTACATAACTTTTTCCTCGAATTGTTACAAAAGTTATAGTGCTTACAAGAAACACCATGTTAAAAACGGGGATTTACTACAGACAAGTTCCAGCGAAACTAAACATCATCTAATCATAATCAAGTTGAGTTGAACTTACCCATATTAAACCACATCATCATGACGCTCCACATGTTATTAGCGCATAATTAAAGAATTATAAAATATTCACTCATAAATAACTAATTATACAAGTTTTTAGGATGAAGTATACCTTCATGTTCTCCCTCGGTGGTTCCTTCACAATCTAATGGTTCTCATTCCTAAGTGGTAAATGGTGATATAAACTCTTGAATCACGCACCCTCCAGTTCGAGTCTCAATCATTAGAGTCCAACTGGCTATTACCGTGGAGAGAGTCTTATAATACTGTATACGTATCACTCTAAACATAATGACAGTTGCTATGCTAGTCACACCTCACTGATAATCTGCTCGGACCAAATGATACAAAGTTGTATATCTTCTACTGCACTTAATAAAGTGTGAATAGATCACTGTTAGTATGGAAATATTGCCAGCCTATTGTTCATTACTCACCTATAACGTGCCTACACCAATCCTTTCACTCCTACTTATCAAGATTCTGTATGTATCCTTCAGAGATAGTTATAACATGCTCTAACGTTCACGAAGACCCTCGGAACTATACGCGCCTCGGTTCATATATATACATCTGTCTATACCTCGTATACTCTCAGAGAACTTCCAATCCAATCCAATTCTACCATCTCTGTGAGCTTCCGTTCATCTCGAGTTCTTTCACGCGGATAAAAACATCTATCAAAAGCCCCTTTATTTAAAGGTGGTTTCATTTCCCTTAAAATGAGAAAGTTACTAACTTTCCCAATTGTATATTACTTACCTGTAGTGAACCTGCACGCAGCTCATTTACCAATTTTGTTTCCAAATGTCAGTTTATACTCGTTGTTCATCATTGATACTTAAAGTAGCTCATTCTGGTTACATAAGTGACGCCTGCGATATACTCACTAAAACGATACCTGAACTATATACCTTTCTCGTGTGTTACACAGTCTCACTTATTCTAGAAAAAAAGGCTCTCACTATCAGAACTTCTCCCGCATACTGCATATATTTTATAAATTAATGATGTGCAACTATATTTGTGTAGTTCACCACCGCACATGTGATTGCTCCAAAAATTCTATTTTCTCCATCTCACTCAGTATCAATATAAAGAGCACAATCCTCTTTCAAGACCAATTAGTTTAATTCTGTTGCTGATGTGCAAAGGTTCCCCTTATATATTAAAGTTACACGTGTTTTACCTAGTGGAGTATATTTTTTTTCATTCATCAACTTACTCTTACAGTGCAAATAATAATGATTTAGTTAATGTATATATATAAAAAAATATAAGTTTTCTGTTAATATAATGTTAACGTGTAGGTGTGAGATATAAAGTGTGTTAATTGTAGTCTAAATAATATTACTCAGTACTAGCGTGATGTAGTCTGGGTATGGATGACATTGCCATAAATAATCTATGCACTGAGATAAGATGACATTGCCTTGAGATTAAGCTGGCATTGCATTGAGATTGGATGACATTGCCTTGAAATAGATAATTTTGTAAGAACTAGAAGGATGCACACTATATAAAGATATAAATTAGCAGGGTTAATCCACTATATACTAGTACGTCAATATAAAGACGGTATATAATTTGCTTAATTGTTTTACGAATGAGATGGTTTGTGACAGACGTCAAGTCGCTAATAAAATTAAGGCGGTAAGATGACGGTCATAGGATATAATAATTAGTACCTACTAGAAGAAATATATACAGCTAATTATGAAAAAGTTAAAAGCAAAAAGACCTTACTAATAGAGAGAAATGTAATTGATGATTTGCTTAATTTATAATTACTTATACTGGCTAATGATGGAACGTGTAACTTATATAATATTAATAATGAGAAAGTTTATTGTCCACTTAACGCTCTAGTAATCCTATATATATATAAATTAAAGTTTAGTTTTCTTGCTCCTGAAAAATCATACTTCTCACTATACAGCGCTTCTTATGACCTTAGGACTTTAGCTGTAAGAGCGGATAATTAGAACTCTACTTCTCGATATTGTAACTACCCACCCAGATTTAGTATAAGTGAGATCACCAACGTCATCTATGTATTAACTCCATATTAACACATCAATCACCAAACATGAACAATGTCCCCTCTCTGAGAATATCAATATATTCCTCAGAGCACATCGGAACCAGTATTTGGATACCTCATAATTAAATGTTATTTATTTATATTTAAAATACAAAATTTGAACAAATACCTGCATTGTTACAGATCTTTCCTTCAGTGACGACGACCATACAATTAATGATGTACACTCTGAAATATCTAATGTAAATTTCTTGTGATTTAACTATTGTTTTAATACCAGATTTAGAGGTCTATATCTCAACGATAAACTTCGACTAGGATAAGCATTCAGCAGCGTAATAATTATCACTTATAATATATAAGAGTTATATATAGAACTATCTGTTAAATATATTTACTCGTATCTAATGCTCAAAACTCTAAATTACTCATCTTCAATATGTTCAGTTTATTATTATATATAAGTACTTATGTATGTATGCTATCGCACCAGGATATAGATTAAAGACTGACTTCACAAAATCTATCGAGAACTTTACAACCAATTGACAATTTTCACAAAGAAGGTCGTAACAAATGGAACGTATAGACTTGTAAATAAGTGGATATATCGGACGTCGTGAGAAAGAATAAATAACGTGAATGTTTATATACTCTCGCCGTTATCAGTTACTACCAAGATAGTGACAAAGTGAAAACAGATCGGTATACTCTAGTCACATTAACTCGTCTCATCTCAAAAAGAGCAACTAGACTTGCCCTCTAAAGAGTAACCGCGAGCTGCTGTATGTCCAGAACCTATTTTTTCAAATTGTTTTAGAGGCATAACTTAGTTGATGGTGAGGAAAGTGAAATTATTTAGCCCAGATAATGGCATTTGAAATGAAAAATTCATACTGTGTTGCCCCAACCTACTACCTGCAGCTAAGATCATCCTCGACAGAGTGTTGTATACCAAGTTATTTGAATTTCAACTAGCACGGTAATTATATCATATTTAAGTATTCAAAATATTTACCTTAATACTATTTAGTGCGAAACTGGAAATATTCCACTCCCAGATAAATGTAATAATTAGGGATTGTATATTGTAACATGAAGTCATCATCTACTGAGCTACAATTATAAAAAGTCGCTTCATCCTATATAAGTATTTACACTCACATAATTCGGATATACCTAGATAGTGAATCAGTTTTGTGCTATGTGATATGGATCAATGCTACCTTATGGACTACTAGCGACGATGAAATGGTTTATATAATACTAAATAGTCCCCTATATACTAATCATTCTGTGGTATACACACTACATTTATACTCGAATTTAATAACCAATTTACATGTCTCCGTATGTAACGATAGTGGTGAATAACTTAGGTTAATATATATCTATGTAAGATACGCAAAGTTAGTAATTTTATAACAGCTTACGATTACTTTACAGCTGAATCTTTTACAGCTTATATATAGATATTGCTAGTCTTATTTACGAACGCTTGATAAGAACTAGGGGAAACATTGAGACATATATAGTCTTCTATCTCTCTTGTTAGAGGAAGAGTGACTACTCTCAATCTACACAAAGTCTACCGATAGTTATATACAGTGTACTGGAGCATCGTCTAACAAGTATTCTTCATCGAAAAGTACTTAGAGTATCTGATGCAATTAGGCTAATACAAATTCAATAATAGGTGTACATTTATATTTTTAATATATTATTATAAGTTTTATGATTAATGGGCAAGTTAGATTTAAGAAATAAAAACTATTTGATTTTTGTTGGTATGTTATAATAAAAAACGTGACTGCTCACTTATCTGATCTCTGCCTACTCAGGCTCGATGCTTTCTTGTCCGATCTATAATTGAAGTTGGATTGCTAAGCTGATAATTTGGCAAGGATACTAAGGTATACATGTATCAACACTGTGTGCTCAATGACTCGATAAACGATAATTTACTCAACTCACGCAAGAGGCACTCGAGCAATATTCTGAGCCTCCGCTCTGGGAGAAAATGGAGTGGTGGTCTTACAGACTATTAGGTTGTTTAACATATATATAGAGAGTATATATGAAAAAAGTTAATTTTGTATTGGTATAATTATTTCTTGTTACCTATATAAAATAACTATCTCATTTTTTAAAAATTTAACATATGGATTATAAAACATCGTCTCATAGTATGAGTTTTACAAAACTATACGCAGGTCCCTGTGGGTTATGAAATCACGATTCATACTCTAATTGTATGTGGATTGTTATTGTTATTTGTATATATAATCTCACAGATATGTACCACCTTTAATATTGTTAAATATTCAAGAATAGATAAGCTGTTATTAATATTGTGAACTTTATTCTCGCAACTGGATAGAGTATATACGCACCTAGTTTACAATATTCTCTCGGAAATTCTTGTCAGAGAGGGATGATCTAGTCTGGAGTTGTAAAACGTTATACTCACTAGTGCTTCCTTGCAAAAGAGAAGAGTCTCTCAACAGGCGCAAATGATGGAATCGTTGAGTTTATGTTACTAGTTAAAAACTTGTTGTTTTCTTATTTAACCATGGGTCAAGTTAACTCCTTATTGTAGTGCTTCTCAAGCTCATCGATTTGTATCTTTAGATTATATTCTTATAACGTGTATATATATGCATCTACTGACAAAACAGATCTTGGCTGAATATCAATATTTTTTTTCCAAAAATACCGAAATAGTATTCTTCTTCACTGCTAGAGACTGTTCGACTCATCTACTGAAGGTCATAGTTATATACGAGTTGAACAATCTATATATAGGTGGCAGCTCAGCGTAGGAGTAATTCTTCTTACCAAAGCAGTTTATTTTTACTCTGATGGTTTTTAATATTTATGTAGTGATTATGAGATTTCCTACCTACAATCTGATAAATATGTAGGTGTAATAATTAACGCTTGCATATTATCGACCTTTTTGCACTATACTGATTGTATTCATTGTTCCAAATTGAGTAATAAGTTTTCAAATACTTTTTTGAAATACATTGAAGATTTTGCTTTTGATTCTCTCTGAAGGATTGAGCCACATATACTGTTTAACTGCCTTTCGCAATATTATTATGAACTTATTTTTGACCCGTGTTGCTTATTAATAATATAAAGGTGTTATAAAAAGTGCTCAACTTATAATTATTCTTAAAATAACACTTTTAATTCATAATAATTAACATATTTGTAAAAATAAATACTATTTATATAAATAATATATATAATTACTCATTATAATAGATATATATATAAAATCACTCTCTAGAGTGCAAATATCAGCAATTAAATAATTATTAAATCCTACTATGTATTATACAAGAATACCATAGTAAATTAACTCATTATACTTGCACATCAATAGTAATTTAAATATACACTCATATAGAAGTTGTAAATAACCTGACTGTCCAATAGTAGGAAAGTACGACACGAATAAAAAAACCCAACAAAGACCGGGAAGTATCGACACATTAAGGATAGGAACTCGAGGGATCTTACCTGTGTGAACAAAAGTCCGCACTTCGAACTATCAAACACGTCTTTACGTCCTTAGTTTCGATGTGAGTATACAAATAACCACCAATCCAGATCGTTACTCCCCTACACACGTAGAGAAACGCATATATCAAAGGATCAGTTATACGAAACGAGTTACATCACGACAACAGAGGGAAAGAGTGGAGGGCGCGTGTATCATCGATTTTGTATATAAACGCTTAGCTTGCAAGAGCTTATGTATTTTAACATTAGAGGCTTTTTGGTACTCACTACAATATAAGAATACCATGCAATATATTTTTACATTCGCATAATAGCTGTCGAATACTCAAAACACCGATCTACCACCCAAGACGATATAATTTTATTTACGTTGCACAGTCCTACGAAGACCGATTAAAAGAATTGCACTTATAAAGATATATGATTACTCCCGCGCACTGCGCCGCGGGCTCGACGTCTCGCTTCACCTGATTCGCTGCACTCGCTCGAGAGCGGAGGTCAAGGATTGCGAAAGACATCGATCGGCTGTTGTGGCTGTCACTGTGACGCCTCGAACCTCATCAAGCAAGACTTTCCATAGCTACTTTCTTATGAATAAAGTTATAGCCATTGAAAATGATAGTCTACTCAGAATACTTTCTATGTAACGTATGGCTACTCACGTAGTATAATACACTGGCTAGCCTATAGCTATAGGCATATACATACATCACCTAAGATAAACATATTGATTAGAACACTGATGGAACGTATATTATAGGGTGACATGAGAAATGAAAGTATGAGGTAGTATTTATATGAGATTCTACTGATAACAAAGAGGTGCATATAGTCTCGTTCATTTTAGACGGGCAGGAGTAAGCGATTCACGCTTCATGCAGAGAGAAGTGCCTGTTAGCGAAAACTTGAAACTAATTTAAGTTGCGCATATATGTAGTGAATGTACCAACTAACAGCTATCACTCAAGGTTCATACATTTACTGAAATTATGATTCCAAACGTATGATTATATGGTACGTCACACACAAGGTATACAGGAGAATAACCAGCCACCAACAACACAAAGCTCGGTGCATACTATGGAGAGATGTGATACCACGCATTTATTCGTAAGTAGCTCACAACATGTGAAGTATAGGTGCCTAACCAATGATATATATCACTTCAGAAGAACGCTATGATGAGTATCGTTATTGGTGGACTTCTCACCTGTTAATTAACTTAATCTCTCAACTTCGTGGCATATACTTAAGAGCATTTGAGCTAGTAACTGACGATTACAATTCAGATATCTATTGTATAATACAGTGACATATATGCAATGATATAGTTTATTAGTTTATAATTATATAATCTAGCTTTACTCAGATTTATATATTATATAGATATATCTAGTATGTATACGAACTCTGTAATAAATCCACATTCAATCTTATTACCTATATTAATTTAGTTTAGACATATATCAATACTACTAGGTATAATCGTATCGTAGTACTGAGAACAAGTAAATGTCATTTACTAAAATAATATTTAATACCTTAATGAATTATAATATTAGAATCTATGAAATATTATATTTGTAAACTTTATGATTGTTATATTATACTTAGTATATCATACAGATATATATTTATATATTACGGTAATGTTGTTTATATTTAAAGAAAATATTAATATTTACATTAAATGGAGGACTCAATTAATTATTCTTATTCAAGATCATTATTACTTTCACGAGTATATTTGAAAGATATACACCTAACCAATTGTCTCACTCTCACGACCATAATTATTCTTCAAGACATTCTTCAATATTCCATACAATCTTCCAAGATTTTCATCGAAGAAGAAGTCCAATATTCTAAGTGCTCAGTGGCCATTTTGGAGAAAATTCATTTCTCAGCAGCGATTGACATTTACGACGTCAATCTTTCTTTGCAAGAAGGAAATCATAGATCTGTGGATGTCTGCCAATATTTATGTATGTGTGAAATTAGGTTGAGTATCCTATATATGAGATATATTTTCAAACAGAAAAAGTTGGCTTGGTAGGAAACTTTGTTCTTCTGGAGAAAATAATACTGCTGAGGACTCTAATAAACTCGAAGATTGAGTGTTAGAGATATATGTTCCATATTCCTACAAGGTAAGTGATAATATTCTAGTATAATAGTATATTTATATATATTAGTTTTGTAATTTCATGCTGCGAGAACATTTGTTCTCATTGATACATTTACTTATTATATTGTATATATATTAATATAATATATAATATTAATACTATATTATAAATATATGTTGTTAGGGCAAATGTGTATGGGTACAAAATGTGTGTGTATGTAATATGTGGGTGGATTTTTGTAGTAAGATATTTTATTTGATTAGAATAAAGATTATTTATAATTAGAATTAATATAAGGATTATATTTAACTGAGTGTAAATTTATTAAAGTGAGTAGGTGATAAGGAGAGTAGAGAGATAGTGATATTTAGAGTGTAGGTTTAACCTTTTTTATATATTATTATTTTAACCTTTTTAGTATTATTATTGTGTAGTGATATTTTTAGGTAGAGCTCATGATATATATATATATATATAGTATATATATATATAAATATAAATATAAACTATATATATAGTATTTGGTGGACCTAGGTAGTTTTTAATATATAAGTATACCTATAGAGTGATGTAGGGTATATATAAAGTCCCCAAGTACGTTTATACAGACCTGTGAAGGAGTATATAATTTTAAGATAAAATAATAATAAATTATAAAAAATAATGAGTGAGATAATAATGATGTAGGTGAGAGGAGATAGATAGGTTAATTATATAAGGTAGTGTGAGGTAATAGTTATATAATTTGTAAATAGATGAGAAGGGGTAAAACGTAGGATTTAGATAAAGAGGGTAAGGAGCTATATATTAAGTGTGGGTTTTATAATATTGTTCGATAAGAAAATAGTATTGGATGTGCTAGTATAGTATTAATAATAGTAAACTATGTACTGAAGGTGAAATAAGAGGGAGATGGATTTTGAGATAAAATACTATATGTATATAGCTGATATATGTGTGGTGTGTGGTGTAGTGTAGTTGTGAGGGTTGTGTGTGTGTGTGTTTGTGTGTGTGTGTGTGTGTGTGTCGTGATATTTATTGTTAATATAAATTCAGTTTCCAAAATATCTTCTGTTGTCTAGGGGATAAATTGTAGATATTAATAGTCCTTGCTGAATTTAAGTACCAATAATTATAAATCAATTCAGGACGCTGAGCAGATATTTAGTAATATTGAGACAATTTCAGAAATCCTTTA
>JABUQX010050231.1:0-2500 GCA_015478945.1 Trachelipus rathkii
TATATATATATTTATAAGTATATATATATTTTATTATATAATATATTAATTATATTTAATATATATATAATTATCTATTTATATATATAAATTATATATATATATATATATTTATATATATTATTTATATTATATATATATTAAATTATTATAAAAGATAAATATCGAATAATAAATAAAATCTCTGATTATTTCGAGTTTATTTTATTTTCTTAAATTTAATTATTTTATTAGACGATCGTGATATATTACTAAATCAGTTGATAGCTCTTCATCTCATGTTATTAGTTTACTATGAATTAAGTACTATTTTATTATATATATATATATATATATATATATATATATATATATATATATATATATATATATATATATATATATATTATTTATTATATATATATTTATATTTATGTAGATATATGAGTTTATTTACCATAATATAAATATAACTTGCAATTACTATTACATGTTTTTTATTTATCTTTTTTTTAAATTAGGTATAAAAATTTTTTGAGAAATTTGATCTGCTATTAAAATTTGATCTTAAAAATATTCATTAATACATGTATAACAGTACTTATAGAAATTTACATTTAAAATATATTAAAACCATAATAAAACTAAAAACCAAAAAACGATGCTTTTTTTTTTTAAAACCAATGGTTTTGTTTTATTTTTTTTTTTTTTTTTTTTTTTTTTTTTTTTTTTTATTTAATTGATGAGCCGTTTAAATTCAACTCAAATTTTTTACCATAAATTACGCCATTATTAAGCAAAGAAACTCCTCAGGCTAACAATGAAAATTGAACAATACAATTACAATTCATGTAGACCTCAACAATAAAATAAACAATCTTATCAACCTAACTCAGAAAAAGTAAACTTAGAAAGTGTACTTAATTAAGTACACTTACGAAAATACAGTGATGTCTTAGCCTAAAAGGATAGTGTACCAGAAAAAGGCTAAATACTATATAAGTACAGCAAAAAGTAGCTAAAAGTAGCTAAAAAGGCTTAAAAAAGGCTAAGGTTATAAGGTATACCCAAATTCTAAATTACAAAACCAACACTACAAAAATATTTCGCACAATAAAAAAAAATCCACACTTCACACACTCAACCACCAAAAAAATCCACACTTCAACACTCAACAAAAAAAATCCACACTCATATTCACAACCTCACCCACACGCAAAAAGAATCCATCACTTCACACACTCAACCACCAAAAAAATCCATAATTCACACACTCAACCACCAAAAAATTCACACTTCACACATTCAACCACCAAAAATCTCACTTCACACACTCAACCACAAAAAATCCAAACTTCACACACTCAACCAACAAAAACCCACGAAGCATCTGTAAAACGAAACAAAAAATTTCAGTCAAAACACCAATGGCAATATTCTTACATCACACTATCAAAATTAGTCAAAAAACTCACAATCCCACTAAGGCAGATAATTAAAGGTATTAATATTGAAAGCCAATGAAGAAGATCCCTCATTCACTCCTTAGAATTATTCAACATTATTAAAAACCTTGAAAACTCACAAGCAGTAAGACCTGACCAAATATCCAATAGTCACCTCAGACACCAAAGAACCAATGATACCACAGTCCTAACACAATTATTTAATGTTGCGGGGCAAACCAACACATATAATACCAATATTGAAACCAAATAAACCACCTTATAATCATTCGGACAGACCTTTATCATTATTTCTACAATATCCAAATTATATGAAAAATTCCTTAGGATTTCTCCCTTATCCCTCTATCAGATTCAAACACGGTTTTCAACAAAAGGCACTCTACTACCATTCTCCTAACTGATCTAACCCAACAATTCACTGGTTTTAACCAAACTCCCCTTTCGACGTAATCTCTTTGTAGCAATATACATCAACAAGGCATTTGATATAGTCTCTTGTCAACTTATAATATTCAAAGTCTTAATGACAAAAAAAATAATAGCAAATTTCCTATCCCTTTCCACACTCGGGTCATAAAGACACTACTCCTCCCGTTCATACAAATTATATAATGGATTCTCAAGAGAGATGCCATGATCTCCTTCCATTCCACTTCCCTTCAAAAAATTAACAGTTATCTGATGATTCAGACAATCACGCTCAAAATCCCTATATAAATATAGCATGTAGAGAACTGCAACAATATATAGAACCCAAATGGAAAGTAGTTAAACTGAACAGAATAAATGCATCACCTCAAAAATCCACTATTACATTATTTACCCAAGACAGAAGAAAATCTAACATCAACCCTGCAATATTCCTGTAAAACAATAGTCAATAGTTTTTCAACAAATAACCCACCATAATAGGTTTGACCTATGATACACATATGACTTTTACCCTATGCATATAAATTAAATGCGCTGAAAACACTAACTGTCAAAAACTGGCCAACATAAAGAAAATCCTACAGTAGTGTACAGACATTACATAATTGCCTTCCTAAATT
>JABUQX010050231.1:20000-25000 GCA_015478945.1 Trachelipus rathkii
TTTTCTTCGAAAAATGCAGTTTTATTTTAAAGTTCTTTATATGTATTTCCCATTGTAATATGTTCTAAATAATGTAAATTCTATTGTAATATAATATTTTATAGTATTTTATATCATATTTTATATCATATTTATGTAAATAACTTGTATTTTGGTAAAATTTGTAACCTATGATTTTGGCGCTGTTTTTGCTATCTCTCTCTCTCTCTCTCTCTCTCTCTCTCTCTCTCTCTCTCTCTCTCTCTCTCTCTCTCTCTCTCTCTCTCTCTCTCTCTCTCTCTCTCTCTCTCTCTCTCTCTCTCTCTCTCTCTCTCTCTCTCTCTCTCTCTCTCTCTCTCTCTCTCTCTCTCTCTCTCTCTCTCTCTGAGGACATAAAAAGCATTTTTGAATTGAGTTTTGAGTCAGCGAGACGTTTAAATATAATAAAAACTTTAAAAAACGTAATTGTGCGTAACTTTGCCAGCAAAGCTGGTAAATATAATAGGATGCGATTTTAATAAAATATTCAATCAATCCAAAAAGCAGTTTTAATACCTACAAGAGAGTCTTCAAGAGAACATCAACAACAACCCGTGAAGTGGAGGAACAAGCAGAAGAAAAGAGATAACTCTCAACACTTATGCTACTTCATAATTTTCCTCTTCTTCTACTTTATAATTGGTGAACCCAGAAGTCGAACACCCGCTCACGAAAATGTCTTCAAAACACCAGCAGCCCTTAGCAAAAGGCCAGAAAAATAATCATCGTCTTCAAGAACACCCTTCTCAAAAGATGCCTTAGGAGTTCTAGGGACCCTACAAGAAGTAGTTCGTCACAGAAAAAGGAAGATTTACGAAGAGGATACAGACGAACTACTTCTCTCCCACCAAGCAGACAGCAAACCGCAGCAGTTCCTAGCAGAAAACCCCACCAAAGAAGAAAATTCCATCACCATGCAGACCAGTAATGCCGCGACCATCAGTCACCCTGTTAATACCCAGGCTTATTAGCCTCAATTTCAAGATGCCACACTAACGAAAATCTTCAAGCAATATACAGACTGGTGAAGACGGGAACAAGTTATACCGTTAATCCCAGGCCTCCCAGCCTCAGTTTAACATGGTTATTTCCGTAGACACTTATACCAATTTCAAGATGTCATAATGACGAAGAAACTTCAAGCAACACGCAGATCGGTGGAGACAGGAACATCAGTCACACAGTTAATACCCAGGCCTACAAGCCTCAGTTTAACGTGACTATTTCCGTCGACACTATGATAACTAACCACGCTCTCTACGGAAGGACTCACAAATTATATCAGATGAACTTCCATTTTGTCTCTTCAGCTCTCTGGTTAAAATAGAAGATAGATTCATCCATGTATGGTATTACGTCTAAATCAATTGGCACCTCATACCACTGCTACTATATATGGATGGATAGCTTGAAGAAATGAATCTTCATCAGTATATATTTGGTATATATCAGTATATATTTGGTATGACGGCCCCCATACCACAGCTACGATATATATATATATATATATATATTATATATAAAATATATATATATATATATATATATATATACTATATATATATATATATATATATATATATATATATATATATATATATATATATATATATATATATATATATATATATATATATATATATATATACAGTAAATATATATATATATTACACATATATATATATATATATATATATATATATATATATATATATATATATATATATATATATATATATATATATATATATATATATATATATATATATATATATATATATATAAAGGGTGGTTAAATTGTATGGGCCGATGCTGAATGTGAACCACACCTAAACGTCAATTTTTTTACTGCATTTCATTTGACATTTTTCAATTTCAGACTTATTCAATTTGAACCATGGAAAGATACACAATGGAGCAACGTGTTAAAGTTATTCAGGCTTATTATGAAAATGGGCGTTCAAATCAAAATGCATATCGTGCACTTCGTGATTTTTTTGGTCAATTTAATCGTCCAAATGTGCGTACAATCGGAAAAATCGTGAAAAAATTTGAGCAAACCGGGTCTGTAGGAGATTTGAAAAGACCAGTGCATGCTCGTACAGCTCGTACTGCAGAAAATATTGCTGCTGTTCGCGATAGTGTGGCTGAGGAGCCATCCACTTCAACTCGTCGTCGTGCCCAACAATTGCACCTCTCACGCTCGTCGTTGATGAACATTATGCATAAAGACTTGCATTTAAACGCTTACAAGGTGCAATTGACTCAAGAACTAAAGCCTCTTGACCATACAAAACGTCGTCAATGGTCAGAATGGTGGCAAGAAATGGCAACAGTGGATGATCAATTTTCGAAGAAAATCATCTTCAGTGATGAGGCACATTTTCACCTCACTGGATTCGTCAATAAGCAGAATTGCCGCATTTGGGCGAATGATAATCCAAGAGTGATTGTCGAAAAACCAATGCACCCACAAAGAGTGACTGTTTGGTGCGGTTTATGGGCTGGCGGCATCATCGGGCCGTATTTTTTCCAAAATGAGGCCGGTCAGGCAGTTACTGTGAATGGTGTTCGCTATCGTGAGATGATAACGAACTTTTTATGGCACGAATTGGAAGGTATGGATGTGGACGATATGTGGTTTCAACAGGACGGTGCCACTTGCCACACAGCTAACGAAACAATGGCTCTTTTGCGCGACAAATTCAATGGCCGTGTTATCTCACGTGGTGGCGATGTCAATTGGCCGCCAAGATCATGTGATTTGACACCGTTGGACTTCTTTCTTTGGGGTTATTTGAAAGAAAAGGTGTACGTCGATAAGCCAGCAACAATTCAAGAGCTAAAGGATGAGATAATTCGGCACATTAACGGCATAGAACCTCAATTATGCCTCAGCGTCATCGAAAATTTTGACCATCGGATGGAGGTGTGCCGCCGAGGTCGCGGCGGCCATTTGGCCGATATTTTGTTCCATACATAATTGAACCATACCATATTATCATAATAAAAAAAATGACAATAAATTCCTAAGTAATTTGACTTTTATTCAAAATCAACATCGGCCCTTAAAATTTAACCACCCTATACATCTTGGAAGAATGGAGAAGAATCAATTTCAATATAGTGATATGACTACTACAATGGAAGATCTCATACCACTGTCACTGCATTATCTTCATTAAAGCTATATTCTTTTTGGTGATTCATATTCTTTCTTCAAAATCGCACCAGAGAGATCAACATTCAGTTTCATATATCTCTGAAAAGTTTCCTTAATCGGATGGTAAATCGCCCTCGCAGATGGTTCCTCAACCGGCTGGTAAATCGCCTTCGCAGATGGTTCCTCAACCGGCTGGTAATTCGCCTTCCCAGATGGTTCCTCAATCGGATGATGATTCGCCTTCAATGAAAACCACTTCATCTACTGAACAGCAGGAACAATAGTGAATTTGTAGTGACTAATGTAGTATATATTCAAGGTTTACAACTAATTTCGTCTAAACATACGCTCCAGTTTTAAGGGGGTGAAGTGATATGTAGTGTACACAATATAATATTATCAAAATAAATTGTATATAAATAATATTGAACTGTTTAGATGAAACTTTTGTGCTTATAAAATACATGAGTTAACCTATTTCATTTAGAGAAAATCAAATTAAAGAAAACGAATTGTAATTAACTCTTGTTTTTAGCAATTCTTTCGGAACAAAGTGCAGTTTTATTTTAAAGTTATTTAGATGTATTTCCCATTGTAATATGTACTAAGTAATGTAAATTCTAGTGTAATATAATATTTTATAGCATTTTATATCATATTTTATATCATATTTATGTAAATAACTCTTATTTTGGTAAAATTTGTAACCTATGATTTTGGCGCGTTTTCTCTCTCTCTCTCTCTCTCTCTCTCTCTCTCTCTCTCTCTCTCTCTCTCTCTCTCTCTCTCTCTCTCTTTCTGAGGACGTAAAAAGTATTTTTTAATTGTTTTGAGTCATCAAGACGTTTATGTATAATAAAAATTGTAAAAATATTATTCGTGTAACTTTAAGTCAGCGAAGCTGGTAAACATAATAGAATGTGATTCTAATAAAATATTCAATCCAAAAAGCAGTTTTAATACCTACAAGAGTTTCTTCAAAAGAGTATCAGCAACAACCCGTGAAGTGGAGGAACAAGCAGAAGAAAAGAGATAACTCCCAACACTCCTGCCACTTCATAATTAGCCTCTTCCCCCACTTCATATATATATATATATATATATATATATATATATATATATATATATATATATATATATATATATATATATATATATATATATATATATATATATATATATATATATATATATAGACATATATATATATATATATATATATATATATAAATATATATATATATATATATATATATATATATATATATATAGTTATTAGTATATATATATATATATATATATATATATATATATATATATATATATATATATATATATATATACACACAAATATATATATATATATATATATATATATATATATATAAATATATATATATATATATATATTACGAAAGATTTTTTTCTCTATTTAGCTGTTTACAAAACAATTTTGAGCACTTAATGCAATCCTTGATTATTTCACTGATATCTTGGAAATTAATTCAACATAATGGATTTCTTTATTTTTATTTTCTAATCTTTCCTTTCCTCTGAACTCCTTCGCTTAATTTCTTATTGCTCTATGATACTGTATCCTATTTCATGATTTATAATAGTCCGCAGAAAAGATTTTTGTGGAGATTTTTCTCTTTTAAACATCTATAAGACCAGACCTTCAGCCTTCCTTCTTTGACTTTCTGTGAAATGGTTATTGGAACTGCCGGGACCTCTTGGAGTACGCTGAGTATATAATTGAGGTGATTCTCCTCTTCATGGATTGTTATAATATTGCAATTGCCGGAACCCTTTGGAGTGC
>JABUQX010050231.1:35000-37500 GCA_015478945.1 Trachelipus rathkii
TGAAATAATTATGAAGTTTACAGATTCAAAACACTATTAGAATAAGATTCTTAGCATAATTAACCATTATAATTATTATTATTATTATTATTATTATTATTATTATTATTATTAATTATTTTATTATTTTATTATTATTATTATTATTGAATTATTATTATATTATTAATTTATTATTATGATTATTTTATTATTTATTATCAATTATTAAATTATTATTGATTATTTATTATATAATAAATTATTATTATATATTATTATTATTATTTTATTATTATTTATTTATTATTATTATTCTTAGCATAATTAATTATTATTATTATTAATTATTATTATTATTATTATTATTATTATTATTATTATTATTATTATTATTATTATTATTATTATTATTATTATTATTATTATTATTATTATTATTATTATTAATTATTATTATTATTATTACTTATTATTATTATTATATTATTATTATTATTAATTATTATTATTATTAACTTATTATTAATATCAGTTATCATTAATTATTATTATATTATTATTATTATTATTGAATTATTATTATTATTTATTATTATTATTATTATTATTGATTATTATTATTATATTTATTATTATTATTAATTATTATTAAGACTACAGAAAATTGAAAGAACAGTTCATATAGCTAGTTAAATGATGATAGATTGTTAAAGAAGATGTTATATAGGGAGGCGCCGAATCTTTCAAAATCAACAAAACAACATCTGCCAATGCTGAAGTGAAAAAATTAGAACGACTGCAGGAGAAAACTATGAAGTAAGCTCCCAAATCGTCAGAAACTAGAGAATAGCAAATACGCAAAGGCACAGTGCCCAAGTAGTTTGAACAAACTTATGATGATTTATATATATCATATATATATATATATATTATTATATATATATAATATATATATATATATATACTATATATATAGATAAATATATAATATAATATATATATATTTATATATAATATATAAATAAAATATTATTATAAAATATATATTATATAATATAATGATATATAATATAATATAATAATAGTATATATATATAAATATTATATATATTTACATATAAATTTCATGTATATATATATATAAGTAAATATTATATATAAAAGCATATATATATTTATATATATATATTATATATATATATTATATATATATATATAATACGTCTTTAATATATATACTAATTATATCCTATATATATGCATATATAATAGTATATTTATATATATATATATATATAATTATATAATATATATATATAATATATATATATTATATATATAGATAATATATAATATAGTTAATATATATATATATTATATATAATATATAATATATATTATATACTATATTATAATATAATATTATTATATATATATATAATAATAATATAAATATATATATAATATAGTATATATCATATCATCATCCACTTCTCATCGCCCAGACTGGAGGTAAAGGGTGCGACAACATGCACTAGAAAAAGGAAGTAGCAGAAGATATGAACGAAGTGGAAAAGAAGCCCAGCCTTACCGGCCCCTTTATACCCCTTTAGTGAGAACTCGCCGTAGTCAGAAAATCCACTATGCTAGAGCTTCACGGGACGGCGACGGATCCTCACTATGGATATCTCGTCAATTTTAGGGTTCACCCCTTGGCAAAGATGGCCATGAGACTATACCCACACCAATATACCGCCCGCGCATTCACTCTTATTATGCACGTTTCTTTCTTCTCGCCTCATCCAAACTCACATTTCCTCTCCTCAGGCATTCCTTCACAGACTCAAATCCACTTTTAATATTTTCTTTCGGGTCTCACACACAGCCGTCGATTCCAACACAACTCTCCTCAATGTGCTTTCATTTATTCTCTCATTTACTCCTTTCTTCACATCACACAATTCCCTACTGTGTTCATTCCTGAGATTAATCAAATATCTCACACATAACACGCCCCCTAAGATTGTTCCTCTGACACCTAGTCTAATACCTTTATTCCAGACCGATAGTTTCACTATTATAATCCATTAACACAGGTAACAACATACCCTACGATGCAATCAATTTTGTTTTATGTGTTAGGCAATATAGATATTATATATATATATATATATATATATATAACTAGAAGTATATATATAATATATATATAGTATATATATATATAATACCTTGTATGGTATATTATATATAGTGTATATTATCAGTATAATATATAGTATAGTATATATATATATATCACATAATCTTATATAATATATATATTATATATATATAAGCTATTATATATATTTTTATAATTTATTATGTTCTTTATTTTTAATTACTATTATAAAATTAATCACTAATAATATATAATAATATATATTATATATATATATATATTATATTATAGGTAATAGTTTATTGCCCTAACACATAAACAAAATTAGATTACCTTAACTACCTTGAGGGAATA
>JABUQX010050233.1:0-24173 GCA_015478945.1 Trachelipus rathkii
CCCCGAGGAGCATTAATTTGCGAGAACATTTTAGCTTTAGATATTATAAAGTGTTAAGTAAATAGTGTGAGTATAATATTTTAGTTAGTATAAAACCGAAGCTTACTTTGACATTGTCAGCCATCCATGCATCCATATTTCTATATATGATGATCCTCTGATATCCAAACTCGAACTCGTGGCACGTATTCGTAGTAAATAAAAAAACCGCTCCTACCAGCTGAGCTTCCCGGAGCTTAGATGAAGATGATACCAAACGCGATGGAGATGATACCCAACAAAAAGATTTCCCCCTTACCGGACTATATATAAACAGACAAAAAAAAGAAGTAAATACAGACTTTGTAAAGCCATCGAAATGCCGGCATCTCCACAATAATAGCTATTCCTTTGTATAAAGCTTGATAACTTTAATCCTCGATAATGTACTATTAAACATATTTTATATATTCACAACGCTCATGCGTTGCATATATATAGTAATATAATAATATTAATATTATATATATAATAAAAATTATATACTATATAACCATAATATATATATATATATCATAAATTATATATATATTACTATTATTATATAAGTGAGTGACTAGAGGGCTTACTTACAAATCCTACTACCTATATTTTTTTTTTTATTTCCATATTTTCCATATTTATTATCGTATGTACCGGTCCCCTATGTACTACTCGATTACTATAGTCACGGGGATCAGGTCCTACTATAAACCACACATACTATTATACGTACTGGTTAGTAATATCTAACTATCATATTAGCTATATTACTAGTACTTTAATTCTCTTACCTATATATAATATATATTATTATCTATTCTTTATAATTCAATAAGTTATTTGTTTTATTTACTTAGATAATATTTTATTTAAATTTACATCTTTAAATATTTCAATTAACTTTTTTAACCTCCCAGCGTGTTGATATTGATATAGCTTGGCTGCAATGTCACGTTGTTATTATATATTGTTTTTCGATACGCCACTTCGAGATCACTAATATACATGCCTATACGTAGGAAAAATAATTACTCTAGTGATTCATATTAAGGTTGCTAATATTTTATATACCATATTTTTATATCTCCCTTAATTAAATACAAGTCAGTCAAATTATAGTATAGTAGTGAGCATATTTTATATACTTATGTATTAGCATTAATCCTTTTATTATACCCGCTTAGCCCGCTCCGGTTTGAGCACTCCCGACCGCCAACTAACGCATATTATTTATTCGCACCCTATGCCCAGCCACGAGGCTTTCACACTATCCATTTATTGAGTACTCAATCGATATTTTCCATACTAATAAATACTTATCTTCTAGAATCATCATCAATTATTTAACTTATCTCGATGTTTATAATTAGGTTGATATAATAGCTACTATTCGCTTATCCAAGTCTACATAATATTCTTCTATATTACTATCAGCTAGCCCCATAGGCAACTCACATTTACTACGTTTATCTATCTAGTAGTTTTTATTTTACCCCAATTTTCTTATTGCATATAAATCTAATACATTTTATCACTTCTATACTTAACCTCCTGGTTAATATATATATATATAACACCCCTTTCTACAGACTCATTAAATACACTTTTGTCCATATATATATATTTCATAGTAGTTTCTCACTACACCTTATATAGTATATTATTTGCATTCCCTTATTCATAGGTCCTCTTTAACATAGCTTGGTATTGAATTGCTTATGTTCCTTTTTATTGCTATCATACTGATTATTCATCTTTCCATAACTGTAGCTGCTAGTTACCTGTATGTTATCTTACGTGGCTTTTCACTAACACTGTGTATCAACTATATGTCTGAGTGTTAGGTATTTGATATTTGTTCTAGTTGGTTTAACATTGAATTCAAGAATATAACCCAATATATTTGTGTGAATCGACAAAGTCTTTCATCTAAAATTCACAAGAAAAGATATCAAATAATCTTAATAAAAGTTCCAAAAAATGTCCAGTGGATCCATTTTGCACAATGCCACTCATAAATTTCCTAAATATCTTCTTCGAAGTTTTTTTTTTATTATCTTATAATATATATATATATAATTGATTTCTATTATTTTATAAGTGATTATTATTATTTATTGAGTATTTATTATTATTATTATAATCCTAGTCTATTCATGATACTCTCAAGCTTTGTGACTATGCCAGCATATACAATTATTCATTATCTTATATACGTTTCATTCTCATTTGGTGCACTATAAAACAAATTCCATTTTTTATCAGTTATAATCACAGATCTATATGTATACGTGTGTTAAATATGGTTAAAGTATTAGAGATTTGACCCGGAAATTTATAGAACTCTAAACATACATTTTTTCATCAAAATTAAAGGAACACAACACACTATCCCTTAATTATTACATGTGTGAATAATTTCTTAGGTCAATTGGCTGTTAATCATATATACACTACTACTACACATCACACTACAAATCTCTCTATCCCCTCCTCTTACTCCTTCCTGTATAGAATTGGGCGAATACTTGATAACATCCGCTCCTGGTATCTTTGTTCTATGTTGTACATTCCTTCGGCTTGCGCACCGTCCACTACCTCAACCTCTGGCTGTTCAGACCTGTACCCGACTATATCCAGATATATTAATATTACACAGCTCTCTTATTATATTCTCACCAAGCACTCTAATAATTATCTCATACCTCACATTACATCAACTTAATATGAGAGAAGCATCTAGCTTGACAATAGATGATAATGACTCCACCTACTTGCTATTCACACGACCATTCATAGTCTAACCATTAGAATTTAAATTATTACCGTAACATTATTATTGTTTGCGATATCACACATATACAGATAATGATATACATACTCACAGAAAAGAAGATCATGAAAAGTTAAATAAACCATCGTACTTATTCCAAAAACAAAAAGATGCGTGTGTCTCTATTTCTTTTTCTTCCTTTTCATATTCTGCTTTCTTATCTGAAATCGTGCCTCCACAAATCCTTTTTTCCTTCTTTTCCTCTCATTTCTTTTTCTCTTCATAGTTTCTCTTTCTCTTCATAGTTTCTCTTTTCCTCCTCACAACCGCCGCGTTATCTTTTAATCTTATTTTTTACATTTCCATGCCTATAATCTTGTCTTCTGATCTATACCCCAGTTGTTACTTCATCTGTTGTTGCCTCTATTCTCTTTCTTTTCTTTAATCTGATCCTTGCTTGCTGCCTTACTTCTCTCTATTCTCTCTTATATATATATACACCTATTTCTATTCCTCTTCTCTTTCTTTTATGAGCTATCTCTACTTCTTCTTTCTTCATCTCTTCTTACTGCTTCATAATACTTCTTATACTTATCCATCTAATGGCTTGCAAAAAGATCTCATCTCCCTTTCTTATCTTTTCTTCTCTTTATCTTCTCTTCTCTTCGTATTATCTAATACTAATAACTATTATTACTCAATGCCGTCACATGAGGGCACTTGACTCAAAAATCTTGGCCGAACTAAAATGACCTTATAAATGTTTGCCAAACCCGGAACGTCTTTTTAAGGGTTTGATATAGTATAGAAAAGCCCCTCGAAAACAGATTCCCCGTTCAGTGTAAGATAGATAATGAAGGAGGTAATTACTAAATTGTTACTAGATGCCTATATTTCGGTATTATTCTATTTCTATATTTTAAATTGGTTCAAATGCGTTTTTGTCCGATTATTTGAGTTATGTAAGTCACAACTAGCTGGATTTTTTATAAGAGTTGCTATCTAACCCAAAATCTTCAGATGTCTGAATAGGCTGTGTGGCGGCCGCCCAAACAGATTGATAATATATATATATTAATTTATAAATAAATTGTTGAAATATATATTTTAATAAAACTATATATTTTAATAAGTATATTTATCAACATATATATATGATATGTTATAATGTATAATTATATCTATATATATTAGTTATATCTATTATAAATAATATATAGTTATAGTTGAATTAAACGAGGTCAGTACCAGGGGGATGGAAGGGGGCTGCAGCCCCCGAAATTTTCGACAGTGAAGAATTTTTCAAAGCAGTAAAATAAACTAAATATATTATATATTATTATATAATATATATATATATTATTATATATATTCCGTATATATATATATATTATGTGTAATTTATATATATTATTACAATATATTAAATATCCTATATTATATATGATTAATATTATTATAATATATATATATAATATAAATAACTATATATATATCTATATTTTATTATATTATTATAATTATTCTGAGTAAGGTCTTTATATAAGGAATATATTATATAAAATAATTATAGTAATTATATTTATTATAGTTATTATAATATAAATATTGATCGCCTTTTTCAGAAAAAATCCGAAAGCCAAGGGCAAACACCAATGGATCACATAAATCATAAAATAAGATATATTGTGAAGGAAATAGAGAGTAAAACTTGAGAGCAATTATTGAACTATAACATTCTATCCAACAGTTGTATCTCACTTTGTATAAAGGAAGCATCAAGTGGACTCTTGGAAGTACAGAGTATTGAATAATCGAACGATCCAGATGAAATGCGGAAATTGTTATAAGCCCATCTTGGTTTCGAGCAAAATATGGAAGTAGACAGGATTGTTGAAGAATCTAAATTACTTCTATTTCGTCCAAAATTCATATTATAATTATTCTTCAAGTCGATGTATAAATACTGAATGAATAGATTTGAGACGTTAACTAGTTTAGAGAATATATACAAAGAAAAATAGTGGATAAAGTTTATAATAACAAATTTGTTTTCGCATTAGCTGATGAGACAACTTATTTCTTCACAGAAATTTATTTATTACTTATGATAGATTATGTGCTGGATTGTGTTGTATGTGAGAGGATTAGATACATCTCCTTCATACCTACTTAATAAGTTTTTTATTAATTTGTTCCGGAGTTTCATAAATTCTATCACAGGGAAAAACATGGAAAAAAATGTTAGTTTTGAGAACTCAATTTATCTTGTTAAAACCTCGCAATTTAAAAAATATAAAAATTTGTATAGCTACAATTGAGCCTCTTACATACGAGACGAATTGCAACGATAGAAGTGATAAATCTTGTTTTATTGGAAGAGTGAGTCTAGGAAAACTTATACAGCACTATTTTGGATAGCCATTATGTTTAGTATCATATTAATGTCTTCAGAACAACTCTTCTCACACGTCTACATATTTAGAACACGTCTTAGGAAATTGATTCTCTCTGAGATATGACAACTTGTTTTTCGATCGAGAGATGATCCGAAGCGAACAAAATTTAGAGATTATATAAAATAAAAGAGATTTATCTAGTATCAATTATAAAAAAGAATCAAAAGATTGAGAAACACTATGTGTGAAACGATGTCCTGATAGCGGTTTGCTACAACTTTTTAAAGAGACTCTCTTTGGCAACTATTTGTAATCGTCATTGAAATAAAAAAATGTAAAATAATGGCTTATGGAAAATCAGAAAAGTTATCTATATTAGTATCGCTTTTGTTAAATTTCAAATCAGTAATTTATGTTATATATAAATTAGCAATATTCGTTTTAGACGAGTAATTATCATTTGTAAGTAAACAGTAAGTAGTAAGGATTGCAGATTCGGTAGGAGAAATGCTACAACCGGATTTTGCATGTCGACATATACTATAGATGAACGACATTAATTAAACTTCAATCGACAAAAGATAGATCTCAAATGTCTATGCGACAAGATTTAAAAACCAATATACACATAATACTTATACAAGGATTCAAACAAAAATAATAATTTGCAATAATAATTAAATATAAATCTGATTGTTTTTTAGTATTTATCGTGATAAAAGTTGAAACATATAAATCAGTATATCTTACTTAGAATTCATATTATTAACATCTACAGAATACATAATTTTAATTTAAGATCTATGTAAGTTAACGAGACTATCACTTCTAAAGTTTATAAATTTTCTTCTATATAGACATAGCTTAACTTCACAGTGATTTATATGAATTCTGTGATATTCTCATCTAGCATGCACCATAAACATCTTCATTAACTCCTTTACAGGTAGTTACATAATTATAGAGAGAAACGGGTGCAATTTACCCATATTTGATAGTATCCATTCACTCATATAAAAAATATTGTTACCGTTATAACGGCGGAATTTTTAAAGTACCAAACATATAATTAGCACTATTTTGGAGCTTATAAAAATACAGATATTGTTTATTTCCGGTGTTTTTTCTGTGTTTTGTATTGTTTTATGGTTTTATTTCAAATGAATATTTCTCAAACTAATTATACCTAAAAATAGAACTCAAAGCTATCTACAATCTTCACGTAGTTTGTAATTTGCAGAAATTTGTTATAAAAATTATATGAATTTAAAATCTTGCCGAAAATCAGGGAAAATTCCATTTGATATTAAAAAATACGGAGTTATCTCTTTGCAAATATTTATCGAATTTTTATGTTTTGGAGACTAATTAGACGTGGTTTCTATTTATAGAATACTCCTTTTTTTACTTGAATTTTGAGAAATAATGAATGAATATTTCGATAAAAGATTTTTTATTCATTTTTATTGTGAGAGTTATTATTCCATATTTTTGGAAATAATTTACAAGTCAATCGTCCCTTGCTGATTGTAGGGAGGATAGTATTATTAATTATACATAATATAAATTTATGAGCATGTAAATTTTGCATTATTTTTGAATTATCTGTTGTGTTGAAATTTTTTTAAGTAAACAACAAATTTAATAAGAATTTATTTAAATACAAACTTTTTTATGGGTATGAACATGACAGCTGTTAGTACAATAAGGTTGTAGTATGTATATATTTACCTTTAAATATATATAATTTAATTTGAAATTCAGAATGAATTTTAATTAATTGTGAAAAAATCGGATAAGTAGAAAAAACAATCACTAGTAAAAGGAAAATAAATAACCTAGAGAGATTTAAATTTCAAATATTAGAAATATTTGATATATTTATTTTTTTATACTAACTTATTTATGATATTTTAATACAATTTCAATAACTAACTAGTAGAGCGCATATCACTCCTTTTAATATAAGACTATAACTTTTTTGTCAAATAACCACAATAAAATATGAGTATTATAATACTCTACCCACACAATAATTTATTTTTTAATAATATTTTATCACAAAGTTTCAATTACACACTAATTGCATAAAACATTTAAAAAGATATATTATCTAGTAATAAATATGCGTCACATCTCGAAATAAAGTTCACTGAAAGAATTTACGATAATCTTCTAGAACTCATTTTAGAAATATACGTATGGGGGTCTTCAAATATCTTAAAAAAAAATCGTTGTGGGTTTGGAAAATGTGTAACAAAATCTCTGAGACCTCAAATAAAAAAGACAGAAAAAAGGTATTTACATTTAAATATTGTACTACTCAATGCTAATAATTTCAAGTTTGAACGTCATATATTTACACATAATATATTTAAGGTTTAAGATTTTTGAATTGAAGAAATTCAAAACATGGGTTTTGAAATTTGATAATATGACGAATGAATAAATAGAAAACGAGAAAAAGACACTAGAGAGAGAGAGTGGAATAATAAAAGTCTTTCCATACAGGGCTCTCTTAACCATTCATTTTGGTTGTTTTATGTCAAATGCCTGAAGATTCCGAAATTTCTATTTTCATTTTTTAGGGTGGTGCTGAAAAATGCGGGATCAGCCACCAGCAAAAGTAGGAACTAGCTTCTCGTATAATTTACCATAAAGTGTCTAATGTGCCTTTATAGTCATTTGAAAGAAGCCATCCCTTTTATAAAGAACGACTCCCAACCCTCATGAGGTAAGCTAAAAGGAGAGATGTGTCTCTGGCAGCGTAAATCTGTATAAATGAAACATAACTGCGACGTGCTTTGGCTAAGAGGGTGACAAGAAGAGTCTTCTTTACATTGCTCTCTAATTATTCTTAGCAGTATTGCTGTATCTCACGACCATGAAGAACTTTTTCGAATGTAGGCGCTGAAGAACGTATTTACGGATAATAGTGTTGGAGAGGATGATACATAGATTTTGCTTTACTGTCAAATATACGAGATTTAGCAAGAATAGATGGAAATATTGAATCCATCAGTCAAAACTAAGGAACTTTTTGTTAATTTTGATTATACGATGGTAAGTTAATGAGAATTAATTTTATAGTTTATATATTATTTTATATAATATGAATATATATATATAGTATATATATAAATATATATATGTAAATATAGTATATATTATTATATATATAATATATATAATTATTTTATATTATTATAATAATCTATATAGTATATATTTTATATATATATATAATATTATTATATTATATATATATTATTATTATATATATATATGATATTATATACATTATAATATATATATATATATAATAATTATATTAGTATTATGTTTATTTAACTCCAATTGAAAATGTACCAACTGCGAAATCGTGGATACATATAATCATGAATATTATAAAGTTATATATATATTATTATATATATATACTATATATATATATATATATATATATATATTATAATTATATATGTATTATATATATATATATATATATATATTATATATAAATATATATATTATTATAATATATATATATATATATTATATTATTACATATTTAATATATATATAATATATATATATATATGATATATAATATTTTATATAATATATATAAATATCAATATTATATATATTCTACTATACTAAATATCTGTATATATATTACATCAACTTTGCCCCTATGAAGATCCTGCTAGCCATGTAGTTATATTCTACTTATATATATATATATATATATATTTATATCATTATATATATATATTATAATGTATATATATATAATAATATATAATATATTTAATATATTATATTATATATAATATATATATATATATATATATATATATATATATTATAATATAGTATATAATTATATATATATTATATAATATATATATATTAATAAGTATATATTTATTGTTTGATGGAAGCTAGATAGGTCTAATGCGACTTCTTTAATATTATTCTTATTTATATTTATTATGGGTGCTGGGCTTATAATCATTAATGTGATTCTATATTATTTTATTGGTTGATTTAAGCTCTTAAATAGGATCATGCGCTTCTTAAGTATTATTCTATTTATTATTGGTACTTCGATGTTCTAAGAAACTTATCGGAGCTTTTTAATTTTATTTAGAATATATTTGTTCGGTGTAACCATCTGTATAGTCACAGTCCAACCATATAAAGTAAGAAAATACTTAAGAGCTGGGATTTAATATTTGTGACGTCAGTCACCAAATAATTTTAATTAAAGAAGCGCGCATTGGCCCATCTAGATGATCAGTCAACCTAAATAATTAAATAAATAATAATACTTAAGAACGTATGGTATATCTAGACTGTTCAGTCAACCAATAATATTAATAATTAAAAATAATATTAAGAAGCCCATTGACGTCCTAGATGTCTATGCAACTACTAATAATAAGATACTACTTAAGGAAGCGCATGGTCCGTTTTAGAACTGTCCAGATACCATAAAATTATAATTAGAAGCCGGCTATTGCTTCTAGATGTCTCGTCACCTATTAAGAAATAATATAAGAATAATATTAAGAATTCAGAGTCGTACAAGACTTTCTCAGTCAAGCCATGAAATAATTATTAATTAAATAATATCAGCACATTGATCCTATATAAGTACATCATTTTTTATGAACTAAGATAATAATTAAGAAGCACATGATCCCACCTGCTCTGACAATAATATTAAATAAATTTGACAAGGCATTGGCCCTCTAGAATGTCTCAGGTCAACCGCATAAATTTTCTAAGATTAGAATTTAAGTTTATTATAAATTATTATTAATGATAGTATTATTATTATTAAAAGAAACATGATCTTTTGTTGCCATTTTTTAGTGTGAAATTTGAAAGAAGACATTCCATTTATCTAATTTTATTTTATAATTGAATTAATCATTAAATTCAAAAAATTAAAATATATAGTATATAAAAAGCAAAAAGTAAAAAATAAAAATATATTTTTTTGAGCAAAAAATAAAGTGAAAGAATTGAAATAAATATTGAATAATTGCTCGTTCGGTCACGATTCTGGCGGAGTTTTCTATATTCAAGTGGAAGGAATGATTATTATGTTCTAATTAAAACGTCTAGAAATGGTAGTAAACTATTTGTTAAACCGTGAGTAAGGCAGGTAATATTTAGATGTTTAGCATTAAGATAGTTTAAAATCAATGAGGCTTGACTATGATTTTTAAAAATTAAAAAACAGTCATCTACATATCTTTTATATGTTATTGGTTTATATTCAGTTGGGCATTCATTTAACAATGTTTGTTCATGGAAACTTAGAAATGAGTTAGCGAAAGCCAGGCCCAGTGGTGAACCCATTGTTTAACAATACGATACCGTGATTTCAAGATCTTATTAAATTTATAGTCGGATGACTCCATTGTCATTTGTAAACCCGATAAAGGCCTATATATCATATTATTTAACAATAGATTTTTTGTTAATAAAATGCTACACATTCTTGCAGACGTCTCTAAAATCCGCCTACTAACAATCAGTCCTGTCAAACAAATCATTAAAATAGAAGAAAGAATCAATAATGGTTTCAGGTCCCTTAAAAAATGCTCTATAAGGCTGCCCGACAATCTCCATGCCTCAGGTTGCAGTCCCGGCATCTTGTACGACCTCCCTAAAACTCACAAACCTGACCTCCCACTTCGACTCATTCTCTCAGCTATTAATTAACACCCCCCTCCTACATCTTACCTAAATTTATTCTCCCATATATAGAACCTATCACATCCAACCAATGACACCATAAAAGATCTTTTGACGTTTGTTAAATTTCATTACATCCTGCACTTTTCCGAACTGCCACCTACTTAAGTTGAATTATATCAATCTCTTTTCACCAACCATCTTCTCGTTCAAGAGGAAACTACTAACATTATTGCCGACAATCTCTTCAGATCTTCTCCTGTTATTTACAGTGTCAATAAATCTCAGTTCACCAAACTCCTTAACCTTGCCACGGATGACACCGTTTTTCTTTTTGATCAAAAGCTATATTCCCAATTGATTGCCCATATTATTCCATGAAAATTCCTAGAAGTTTGTCCCAAGCCCTTCGCAAAACGCTTTATATTGTTTTCATGACAAATGTTGGTTTAGAAAATTGCTCCCTTGAAATTTCATAACCCTTTTTATAGACGCTTATGTCGACGGATTGTTTTGTATTTCCGGGAACGAGCTATTTCATTGCCCCCTCTATTCTTTAAACTATTTTAACAACCAACATACTACATCTTTGCAGGTCAAACTTCATGCATATAATTCCTTTACTTCTTGACCCTCATTTACTCTTCAACACATGGTTCCTTGTCCACACTCCTTTATACAGAAAGAACCTTCCCCCACATCTACCTCACACCTACTAGTCTTTAATTATTTTGTTTTCCCCTTCCAAATTAACAAAATCTTCATTACAATGCAAAATTTTCCATGCCTTTAACTTATGCTCCTCATGGGGGTCTTTCCACCGTTGTTTATATTTTAAACAAACACAAAAAAAAAAAAAAAACAACCACAAAAAAACAACAACAAACAAAAAAAAAAAAAAAATCACAGAACCAACAAAAAAAAACAAAAAAACTACAAAAAACTAGGGAAATCGTGTTTTAAAAGTAACATAAAATTATAACAACAAAAAAAAAAAACAAAAAACCAAAAAAAAACAAACAAAAAAAATAGTCACAAAAAAACAGCCAAAACCACAACCCCAAAAAAATCCAAAAAAAACCAAAAAACAACGAAATTTCTAAACCAAAACACACAAAAAAAAACAAAAATCACAGAAGCAAATCACCCAGACCAACACACCAACATAAAAGAGAAAAAGAAACAAACACACCAAAACAACCACCAAACTAACAACCCAGAGCCCACGGTACAAACCAAAACAAAAAGCAACAAAACAAGGCTGACAAAAAAAGCCAAAACGCACCAACAAAGATCATCCACCCCCAACCAACCACCCAACCCCAAAAACAACACAACCAACACACACACAAAACAACCCACAAACAAACACAAAAACCCAACCAAAAACCACAAAACAACACCAAACCAAACCCAACAAAAAAACAAAAAAACCAAACCCCCCCCCACTCTGGTACACAAAATCAAAACAGCCAAAAACAAAACAAACCACCAACACCCCCCCACACCCAAAAAAAGCAAAAAAATAAAAAAAAAACATCAAAAAAAAAAAACACCAACACAAAAAAGACCACAAACCACCACAACACACAACCCACCAAAAAACAGATAACAAAAACAAACAAACAAACACCAGAACCGCCAAACAAAAAAAAAACAAAAAAACAAAACAACACAAAAAAAAAAAAAAAAACAAACAACAAAAATAAAGCCCACAACCAAAACGTAAAAACAAAACAAAAAAAAAAAAAAAACAAAACAAAAACAAAAAAAAAAAAAAAAAAAACAACAACAAAAAAAAAAAAAAAAAAAACAAACAAGAAAAAAAAAAAAAAAAAAATCAAAAAAAAAAACAAACAAAAAAAAAAAAAACAAAAACAACAAAACAAAAACAAAAAAAAAAAACCAAAAAATCATAAAAAACATAAAAAACCAAAAAACACAACCAAATACCCTGTTACATACCAATGCAATTTCGAACTACCTCATAAATACCTTCATCATAACACTATTACAACCAACTTTACTGAACGACAATTTCTCTAATAACTATTTCACGTAACCTAACCTATACAAAGATACAAACCGTCCTAAACAAAAAAACTTATCTAAGATCTCCTATCTTTTTGCGGAAACTATATGAACTACACAGACTTGAACTCACCAACTCTTACAACTCACACCCACATAATCCAAACGCCTTCTTACATACGCTTTTATTTTTCAACAATTTCCTATTATAAATTTAGTATCTCAAAGTTTTTTTCCTTCATACAGACTTCTCTTCTCCTAATATGAAAGTCCTCATTAGTATTACTTGTTAGTGTGCGGGACTGCAACATCCAACCACTAACGTACATGGCACAACAGGTCCATCCTTTTACCATCAGCTTTACCCGTATGAGAATCTCGAAAAAACACCGCTAAAAGAGTTCTCTCAAAGAACCTAAAGATCCTACTCCTAGTCACACCACACACGAAAATGACCTCCCATAATCATGACCTTTCACAACATAATCACCCTAATGCGCTTAAACTTGATATCAAAAAATAATTCGCCCATGACCAGTGACCTCAAACACACAGACAAACATTGATGTAGTACTCTAATCTTTTGACTTAATAACGGAATATATGAAAATAGATTTGTCCCTTCTATCCTCTAGCTCCTTCCACTCATTATTGCTTTTATCATTGAATATGTTTGTGCGCATATTATGTTTTGTGTGAGCTGTATTCTTTGAAATGTGCATGTGCGTATACACCGATATAGATAATAAACCTCTATTCGTTTAACCTAATTAAATAAAAGTATTATCAAAACCAATTTATGTCCATTTACATTGTCATTCTCCACTTATAAGCAATCTTTGGCTACACCTTTGAAAACGTAGTATCTCTGATATCTTCGCACTTCTCAGGAAAAATGAACCACTTAGAGATATCTATTTCGCTATCTATAGGCTACTTATGATATATAAGAATCCATACCATAAAAACCCTATGCTATAATTTATAAATACTACACATATCAATAGGATCTACCGTCATATAACCAAAAAAACAACTATATAATCAGATAATTTCTGTAAATAATATTACTTACATTTTCTCGTCTGGACTATCAACATTAATATTACTCAATATTTTTCCATCTAGTGCTGCCAAAAATGAACATGGCCTAAACGTGCATAATTACCTCGAAACGTCCCAATATATAATAATGATATTGCAGACAGTACCAAAAATTATGCTCATATTATCTACATATTAAAAATATCTAAAAATATAATATAATCTAGATCACAATATAAAGCATATAATAACAAATATAACTATACACTCATATACAAATAACATAATAATATCCTAAAAAAAAAATTAATACAAAAAATATAACTATTACAAATACAAGTAATACATATCATAACATATGAATAAACAATTTTATTGCGGTATATGATATATGGACATAGCTATGCTGTTTATATCTACTATATATAATAATATATATATTATATATATAATATATATAATTATATAATATATATATATATAATATATATATATATATATATATATATAATATAGTATATATATATATATATTATATATATTATATTATATAATATATACCAAATCAGTTTTCCGAGTCAGTGAGCAACGTCGGGGTTAGTTTTCATAATGGATAGTTGAAGTTCAGGATTGAAGAAAGTTAAAGGTGGAAAAGAGTAGATCAGGGTGAAATAGAAAAGTAATTCTAACCAAGGAAAAAAAACCTGTTGTCGGTAAGTATAATGGATGCATTAAGTTGAAGGAGTCCCTTACCATTAGAAAATATTAACGATTTTGGTGAAGGTGAATGGTGTGTCTACAGGGATTTCCAATTAAGTTTGGTAAAGAAATGAACTAGTGTGAAATTGAAAGTGCGAAATAGAGAGAGGAGGAGGTTTGAATATAAGTTCGATCTTGCCAGGTGTTCAATGTCAGCATACATTTTAATTGAAAAGAAAATAAGAGATTGTTTGAAAAAAAAATTAGTAGTTTAGAGCACAAGAAAACCAGTCCGGAGAGAGGACTCATTAAGAATAATAATTAAAAAACTGCATTAATTAAGAGAACAGTAAATTATTATTATTATTATTATTATTATTATTTTATTTTATATTATTATTATATTTTATTATTATTATTAATTATTATTATATTATTAATTATTATTATTATTATTTTATTATTATTATTTGTTGATGTATTAAAATGTCATAATATATTCTGTTATTGCCCCTAATATATTTCTTAAGTAGCATTAACCTACTTAATTATTAACTTACAGCCTGTAAAAGGCTAACAACCCCAAAGACTTTGTTGTGCCCGGGCAGATCCCCGCCAAGAATTAACCCATCGATTTTGTGCTGGCCTTGTTACATTATCAAAACTATTCGGGACTATCTATATTTAGAAATCGAAATCGTAAGGGAAAAATCCCATTTATACGTATATATAATATATTATATATATATAATATATATATATATACTATATATTTATATATATAGTATATTAATATATTAATATATATATTATATATATATATATATTAATATATATAATATATAATATATATGATATATATTATATAGTTTAAATACCCAATTACTAATGTTAGTCAAGATGTGCTTATGCTATGTTGTGCATCCTACTACTACTACTACTACTACTTACTACTACTACTACTACTACTACCTTACTTATACTACTACTACTACTACTTATAACTACTACTACTTACTACATAACTACTACTACTAAAATATTAATAATTCAATAATAATAATAATAATAATAAAATAATAATATAATAATAATAATATAAATAATAAATAATAAATAATAATAATAATAATAATATAATAATAATAATAATTAACTTAATATAATAATAATATAAATAATAATTAATAATAATAATTACATTTAAAAACAATAATATTTAATTATCATTATAAATAATAAATAATAATAATAATAATAAATAATAATAATAATAATAATAATAATAATAATAATAATAATAATAATAATAATAATAATAATAATAATAATAATAATAATAATAATAATAATAATAATAATAATTTAATAATAATAATATGGTAGAGCTGAAGTCAGAACATTTAAGAATCTAAAATTGGAAAACATTAATTTGTTTTTCCTCACCCGAAGTAAAAGGCTTGAAATACATTCTTGGTTTCTTTTAAGTAATGGTGTGAAATAAATTATGTAATGTTATACTTTTTCATATTTTGGGTAGGTAAAACTTGATAACATAGGAGTACAAGAAGGTACGAAAGAAGTTAAAAGAATGTGAAAGTGCAACAGAGAAAGCAGGTTGAAAAGGTGAACGTTAAAAGGGTATTATCCAAATTGACTGAGAGATAACGAAATTGTTTGAAAAGTCGATAAAAATGTCCGAAATAAAGACGGAAGATGTAATTACTGACGAGAATGTCAGTGCAAATGTTTATAACGAGAAGCCGAGTAAAAATGTGAACACAAACATTAAAGGGATAAACTAATGTCTGGAAAAGTAATTTAAGGAGGAAGAGAAACGAGATCGAATTGGGTAAAAAATATTAAGAGGGAAAGAGATTGCGAAGTAAAATATTGAACAATTATTTCAAGGGATTGATGCTCGAGGAATGCTTTTAAAAACCGAAAGGGGAAAATTTCAGGTTCAGATGCATACATGCTGAAAGGTTAAAAAAAGGCATAGGATATATTAGTTTTTCGGACCGTGAATGACGATATTGCTCAATTGTGTTGGAAAGGCTGATGCTCCACAAGTTCCTAAAAGTTCGCTTAATTTTACAATTTGTATATTTTAAATAGGCACCAATGAGGAGTAAACTTGTGTTTAGTTGATGATAGAAAAGTTAATAGGGTGTGGAAAAAGCATTCTAGAAGAGCCGATTTATTTTAAAAATGTCGAGATGTATATTTAGGTGTTACTTGTAAAAATCGCCCAGAGGGAAATGGTCAGGAAAGACGAAATACTTTTCATATGCTTCCTTGATTTGGTAAAGAACATATATATGATAGAATACAAAAAAATTTTTGCCATGGAACGTTTTGTAAGATTATTGAGGAAATATTTTTCAAGGCGTACGGAGCATTTTTAGGAAATGAGCATGTGTTAAATAAAATTAGCGAATCTTTATTTGTTAATGTTGCAAGTAAATGTGTTATGTTTGAGCAGGGTTGCGTTGTCTCCAAAATAATTTACAACTTTGTTTATATTTTAATAGTATTATACAGAGAATTAAGAAATATGTGGATTAATATTTTTACATTGATGAATATTGAGATAACATTGTACGTTTGCTGACCCTACTACGTGTTGGATTGAAGATTCAAAAGAAAACATTACGTTAATTAGTGTCTTGAGTTTGAAAAATTTAAGGGAAAAACTCACAATTAACCATTTTTTTATTTAAAGTAAATTGTTGAAAAATTAGCGCAAAGCACGAAAACGACGAAGGTCAGTTGGAATGGAAAGTTGGAATGGGAAAGTTTGTGTGTGTGTCTGTGTGTGTAGGTGTGTATGTGTTTTGTTGTTTTCTTTTTTACATAAACATACAGCCTTTAGGCATTTGAAGAAGAAAAAACACAGAACTAGGGTTTGCCGAGGCACTGTACCTGTGCTGTGCTTTACAGTACAGGATTCGTGTCGTGGTGCGGTGCGAAAAAAAATATGACTGGCGGTGAAGTAAGGTGAGTTGTGCCCTCATGTCGATTCTGTAATTTCCGGTGCTCAGGAGGGAGGAGAGAAGAGATTGGGAGAAAAATTAGATGGTGTGAGAAAATTATGGAAAAGTGGAATTTGAATACAGGAAAGGTTATTAAATGGATTTGTTATGTGTATTTACACGAGATATCTTGGCTTTTAAATAGTGAAAGGTTTAAGATTTGGAAACTAAAATAGTGTCGAAATATTTGTAGGGTGTAAAGAAAGGATAAGATTAGAGATTAGGAAGGGTATGTGCACTTAGAATTAGTTATCTGACTGAAAGTGAAAAACAAAAGGTGCTAAGATGGTCATGCTTGTGCTTAAAGTAAAAATGAAGATTATTAGCAAAGAGATTTTATACCCAATTGGTATTTAAAACGGTTATATAAGGCAAACCAAATGGGACGGTGGCAAATGGGCTAAAGAATTAAAATGGAGCGGTTATAACTCTATCAAGTATTAACAAAAAAGGAAGAGACTCAAGAGATTATGATAATGGAAATCTCCACTCTTGCTTAATGTGGGCACACCGGTCATGGAGGGGTTGATATAATATATACTATATATATATATATATATTATAATAATATAATATATTATATATATTATATTATATAAATACTAAATAATATATATATATATATATATATATATACTGATATAAATATATATGTGAGTGTGGTGTGTGGATATAAAATATAGAGACCTACTCAGTCATGATATACACAAGAACCTAAGCACTTAATATTCGAAAAATTTTAAAGTCATTTATCATAGTGTCAGTTGCCTTTAAGGCTTTAAATACGTATGTGCGATATATATACGTTCCATATAATGATATTAATATATTATATTATATATATATATATATTATAAATCTATTATATTACAGTATATAAAATATATGTTCTATTTTTATCATAAATATATATATATATATATATATATATATCTTATATATATATAATTTATTAGTATATAGTATTCATATATATATATATATAATATATATATATATATATAGTACTATAATTAATATATATGTGTGTGTTGTGTTGTGTGTGTGTGTTGTGAATGGACCGGCTACAATTTGGTGTTGAAATGTTTTGATGCCTATAAAGAGGACCCACTCTTTCGGTACTCGGATAATTTTAGCAGTATTAAAACGGCTTCCTTTATCAATATGTGTAAACATGGGGTTAATTTAAAAAAGATTAGGCTAGTCACGTTGATTAATTGTTTTGAGGTAAAACTATTCTTTGTTATATATATATTATTATATATATATTATATATAATATATATTATATATATATATACTTATATAATATATATATATATATATAATATTAATATATATATATATATATATGTACTATTTATATATATATATATATACTATATATATATAATTAAATATTATATATATTATATTTATATCAATATATATATATATTATCATATATATACTATATATAATATATATATTTATATATATATATATTATCATCATCATATCATCATCTCACCTACCTTCTCTCAACCGGAAACAGCAAAAGTAGTAGATAGTATGAAATAAGTCGAAAAGGAAAGCTCAACCTACCGCCCTTATACCTTTTTGTGAGAACTCGTCGCCGATCAGAAAATCCAACCCTAGAGCTTCACGGGACCGCGACAAGCCCTCACTATATGGCATGTCGTCATGTGGGGTTCATTCCTTGGCCCAGGTGGGCTACAACCAACCCCCTCACAAAACCCGCATTTATCTCACATTTCTCTCCTACAGGCTTTCCTTTACTGACTCAATCCACTTTTTCTCGTCTCCCAGCCGGTGATTTCCCACAACACTCGCACTATACATCGTTAAACAACGACTATCTCCATCTTTTCCACATGACAAACCATGTCAACGCACTTTCCATTTATTTCTCTATTTACCCCTTTCTTCACCCACACAACTCTCTAATACGTTTCATTCCTAATTTATCAATTCTTCTCACACCTAACACACCTAAGATTGTCCATCTAACACATTGTATTTAGATCAATACCTCTTATTCCAGTATATGTCTCACTACTATACTATTAACACATTTTACAAATTACCTCATGTAAGACCTAGCGCACTCAAGATTGACTTAGTCCCTTTACATCACAAACATTTAATTGCACCAGCACCCTTCCTGCATTCACTACTTTCCTTGCTACACTCTGCATCTCCATATCGCTCTTATTCATCCAAAATTTGTCTTAAATATTTAAACAGGCACTTTTTCGCTGCTCACCATCTAACATAAAATTCACAGGGACTGTCCTCACTCACAACCATTAACCTTACTCTTATCTAGGTTTACTTTTCAAACCCTCCTTTTTACACCCTACCAAATCCTCTACAATCCCTCCATCTTTTCATATTCGGTACACAAAACATCATATCCGCATATAAATAGGTAGGGCACCCTTCACACTCTCTTTCCATCTCCATCATTCTAACACCATCCCCTGCACCCCACCTCTATTTTTCATACCCTATCCATTACACTGCACAACCATGAGACATAAACACACCCTGCTCACTTTGTTACTAATATTAATTAAACCAGCTCACTTTGGACTCTATTATTATACACACGCTTCACTATTGTCATACATACTTTGATCCATCAGAAGCTTACCACCACATAAATATTGAATAATAACACTGCCATAGAGCTCCCATTATCTATTCGTAAGCCTGTTGCCAAACCCAATAAAACCTACAATGCCAATTTATTCTTCTCTCCATCTTTCCAACCATTTGTTTCAATGTAAAGATTGGATTCACACATTCTCTACCATTTAAAGCACCTTGTTCTCACGAATCAGTCGTTCAGTCACTCGAGGCACTTTTCGACCAAAATACCAGGCATTATTTCCTACAACATCACTAACTAATACCATATAATACCTTCAGTACCTTATTCCCATCTTACCTATATATAGGGTACTATTAACTGCTCTTCTCACATCCCTCGGAACATATACCCTCATAACGTTAGTTACACAACTGCAAATCAATTAATCACCATCTCGCCTATCATACTTTTACTGGATTGACGACAAAATTTTATTCTTTCATTCCTCATAATTTTTAAAATAAACTTAATTTTAACTCTTTTTGACAGGGGATACTTAAATTTCTTCCATTTATGTTAATTTTACAAAAAGAACTTGATTTCCTGAGAACATTATTTTCTGAAGAATGGGTTCCCAGGAATTTATAATTGGACTCATTTTCGAAAGATTATTTTCAGCAAATTTAAATCTCAGGCAAATTTAACAGCTCCTAAGGAATTTTTTATATGAGGTGCCTTTCTGGGAAAACATCAGTTAACAAAATTCGACGTAAATGGATAATAGTTTTTAAAAAACAACTTTACACGTTTAAAATTTAGATTTATTTTCGAGTGAAATAAAATTGGAAATATGTTAATTTAAAGATAAGCTCCTTTATCGTTTATGCTCAAGTGCGGTTACTGCGATTGCATACATAGAAAGACAATCGAAGCCTTTCCGTCTACGTATTGCTGAGCATAACGGTATTTCATTTAGAACTCTTGACCATTTACATCATCCCCCTATTCAGCTACAAATGCTCATTCTCTTCAGAAAACGACCATATACAGTGATACGAATTTTTTGGAATATTATCCCAAACTTGGGAACACCGATCTTCAGTTGTCTAGAATCTTGTATTTTGGATCTACAAACGACTTAAATGAAAAATTTAAGTTTTAAACAGTCTTTATACTAAGTGTGAGGTTTTGTTTAAATCATGAAATCTTAACCCCCATATTATTGTAATCATTAAATTATCTATATGTTTATTTATTTCAACTTTTATTATTTTAACTTTTGGAACTTGCCCTTTAAAAGGATTTTACCCGAATATATATATCGAACACGAACGATGTAAAATCGCATTTTTTCGATTATTTTCAAGGCAGCAAGAGCGTCAAAGTTGCCAATAATTTATTTTTTTTTTTAACTAAAGAATACCCAATATTAAATCGCAAAGATGGATAGAGTCAGGGTCTCTCGGCCTCACGGGGAACGACGTTGGACTTCGGTCCCCCACTTTTTAGCCATTTTTTAAAACCTTAAAATTTTTTAAAAAAATTTAAAAAAATTAACAAAAAATTAACAATGATAAAAAAAAGAGAATTGTGCTGCTCTTTATTGTTGTTTTAGCTAACACGTGATATTGCAGAGGTTTCAAACGAGTAGCGTTCGGCGATTTTCGATATCATGTATTTTTATGTAACATCCTTTTAAAGGAGTAGTGTTTAACTTTTAATTAATTTTGTATAATATTTTGTTTAAAATTATTAATATATTGTAAGCCTTGAAAATGAGAAGGAATCTTACCCGAAACTAGTCGGCTAATAAAATACTCTAAAATGTTCAATTTTTTGGCTATATTCGCTATTAATTTATATAATTAATATAATATATTAATATATATATTATATAATATATATATAATATAATAATATATATTATATATAATAATATTAATTAATATAATATATATTATATATAACTTATATATATAAATACATACTTTATATTCGTAATGGAAAATTTATTAGCATACATAAGAAATAATATATGTTGAATACGCTAGAAAAATGATTAAAAAATATATATGCAAGTTACAAGACCAAACCTTATTGCAAGTATTTGCATGTTTTAGAAATTGCAAGTACAAGTACTCCAAAATGTACTTAAAATCAAAGTACAACCACTTATAAATAGCCTATGTATATATATATATATATATATATATATATATTTAATCTATTATATATAATATATATATATATTATATACTATATATATATATATATATTATATATACTATATTATATATTATTATTATTAGTGATGGGACGATTATGAATTTTTGCCAGATGAACGATGACGATTAGAGCCAAATTTCGACGATGACGGATGACGTGACGATGACGGATTAATTTGAAAAAAACTATTTTAAATTCTCTCTCTCTCTCTCTCTCTTCTCTCTCTCTCTCTCTCTTATATACATCTATATATATATACTATATATATATATAAATATATATTATATATATATATATATATAATATATTATATATATATATATAATATATATATATACGGTTACTATATATATATTAAGGTGTAGGACAGGAGGTAGGGGTTCAACCCGAAATTATTTAGCGATTCAAATTTTTGATTCCTTAAGTTCAATAATAATAATAATATAATAATAATAATAATTAATAATCATATAATAAATATAATATTAATATTATTTAATTAATATAATAATATAATAATATAATATAATAATAATAATAAGAATAATAATATATAAATATAATAATATATATAATAATATACAATTAAAAATATAATATAATATAATAATAATAATAATAATTAATAATAATCAATAATAATAATAATATAATAATAATAATAATAATATAATAATAATAATAATAATAATAGTTAATCAATGAAAATGAAAAGTATTTTATTAATGGATGAGGAGACTGTTTGTGGTCCGTAACGATTTCTTAGGCAAGTGGCTGTTCCTAATACATGTATAAAATATTTAGATCAGAGGACTTAATGTAAGGTTCAGTTTGGCAGATATACAAACTTGGCTACCTCATAAGAATAATGATGGATGTAAAAGTTATTTAAAGTAAGGAGGGAAGCATGAATCGTTCCGATGGGATGAGAGGTTCATTCCTTCTTCAGCTAATTTTCTTTCTCATTCATTCCTTCTAAAACTATATCTTTCTTTCCTCATATCCATGGTTCATTCGTGCTTATTCTCTGGCCATTCAGCTACAGACAGTTGTCATCGAGTGTGAAAATTTCGGTTTTCCTAATCACTCTCGTAATTTTCCATTCAGCTTAGAAATCGTGTGCCGGGATCTCTTCGACGAGCAAAGCTGGCTTTTCATCAAAAGGAATAGTGCAGCTAAATCGTGTGTTGTTTGCGTTGACTGAGAGATCATTTCATCTCTAGCAACTTCTTTAAATTTGCACTTTCCTCCTTCTTTATTGCGATCTGACATTGTGTTTGCTATCTCCACGAAAAGGATAATCTCTTCGGGCCCTCGCTCAACTATATTCTATGTCTCAATCCTAGCACTTTCCCTCCCTCAGTGTTGGAAACCTCTCACATGTCCAACCTATTCGATAAAAAAGGATAGCGCTCTGTATCTTCTACTATCGCGCTTTGTAGCTCTCACTTGTATCTATCTAAGATCTTTGAACTTTCTCAACTCACTTCTTAGTATCTGGAAACTCACTCGATCGCAGTTACGGCTCTCGTTGCACGAGTTATGGCGATTTACATTCCTATCTAACCGATTATGGTTTTTCGCTCTTAGAACTACGGGGACTTGGAGTGGTGCGCTTGACAAACTCTCATCTGA
>JABUQX010050234.1:0-17148 GCA_015478945.1 Trachelipus rathkii
GTAAGGAGAGAATTAGTTCATATTATATATTTCTATGTTTTCTATAAACAGTTGTGAAAATATTGAAAAAATATTAAATTTAGCGCTTTCCAAGCAGTTTTGTTTCTAACGCTTTTCCGATCACTCATACGGCGTATGAACAACGGCATCATTCTGATTTATCCAATAAACTAAGTATAACAATATAATGTTATTTTCATCAAAAATTTTTTTATCTAATTTGTTAACTCATCATTTTGTTTGTAAAAAGGTTACTTTCTTTTTATTTTTTTATTACTTTTTCTGTCGGTGAGACATTTTTATACTCGTTCCGTGGTAATTTTATATAAATCGCATAATTTTGTTTCCCGCATCGTAACAATAGTGATAGTTCTTTGGTTCATAAGTACCTACATTTTGCCACAGACATTGAGGGCGACTTTTCGCGATGGCCTGACTATCATGTCAACTTAGTAATATTAGGGTGTTAGTACATTGAGTTTTTATCCTGTACATGTATTACTCACTATTCGTATGATTGTATACCCCTATTCAATTTTTACTTCGTATTTAGTAAATATGTTTCTCCCATTCTACTTCATTTATTCTCTTCTATACTTTTTTATTTTAATTTATTAGATTATATATTTACCCGTATCTAGTTTTTCTATCTTGCCCCCTTTTATGGCCCTTCTTCTATGTATAAATTAACCTGCGTATTATTTTATCCCGGCTATATTCGTATATTGCAACAGCTTCTATAGAGTGGTATATAACTCCGCATTTCTACCAGTATAGCCCGCCTTATCTATAGTTTATTGTGGATTCACTTGTACTAACGTTTTATCCTATGAATCCAATTTTTTAGTTATTCTCTCCCATATTATTATTCCTTTAGTGGTTATAGACTACTGTTTTTCACCTTTCCCTTCCTCCCTTCGCTTTTTTCCATTTTCCTTTTTAGCAAACTCTTCACCCGTACTTTTTCCCTCTCTTTTCATTTGACTTATTTGGTATCTTCCCTGTCTTTTTCCGTCTTTCCCGCTTTGCCCCATCTGGTTGTTGCATGCAAGCATTTCACCCAGCAAGTCCACGTGCTTTACTCTTTTTTCGGTGCTTCCCTTTCACCGTTTTTTCCGCCATTATATTTCTTTTACCCTTTTACATTGTATATTTTGAAACACCTTTCCTTCCTATCTTTTCTTAATTTTTTTCATTCCCTTTGATAAACTACTCTAAAGCTTTTTCATTTCCTCCTTTGCGCTTCTTTGGTAATCTTCACCTGGCGTTTTCGGGTTTATTCCGCCTTTGACACATAATAATGTGTTTCTTGCAATGCTTTTCCCAGCGAACGCCCATTATTTATTTCGGTGTTAAATTGACGTTTTTTCCCTGCGTTTTCACCATTTTGTTTTATATACATTTCCTTCGTTGGCCCCATGTATTACTCCTACTTATCTTCTAAACCTTAATCGCTTTTTTACATATTTCCCATTACAACATTAAGACCTCTTAAAAGAGGTTTTTCTCAATTCCCCTCAAAAAATGGTTAACGAGAACTCCTCTTTGGGCATTGATTTTCAATTTGAAACACCCACCTGGTGTTTCATGATGCATTTCAACAAAAAAGGAAAGATAAATTTTAATAGTTTTAAGTGTTTAAATTAGCATTGTTCTCACATTTAAAAATTGTTTTTTATATACAATTTTATTAGATTTGAAAACCTGTTTAATAAAAACATTTAATTCTTAAATTAACGCTTTTTCTTAAATTTTACATTTATAAAATCTAGAACTCATAATAGTACGATTTTTCTAAATTCAACATTTTAAATTATTATGTAAATCTTAATTGAGTATTTAGGGTATTTTCAGCATTTAAAAATATGTGTTTCATTAATGAATTTCTAAAAGCAGAAGAGATTTTATATAGTCTTTAGGTGTCTTAATTGACGTTTTTTAATGAAATTATATTGTTTTTATATACCCCATATTTCATTAGTTTTGAAAAACCTGTTTTAATACACTTGTTAACCTTCTAAAATATGCTTGTCTTATAATTTTACATTAAAATAGAATCCTTAAATGTACGATTTTGATTCTAATTCAACATTTGAAATATTGTAAATTAATAGTGAGTGTTTTAAGGGTATTGTCAGCATTTTTGAAAAATAATGTGTTTTTGAAATGCCCAATTTCAAAAAGCGAATAGCGAATTTATTTGTTTAGGTGTTTTATATTGATGTTCTTTTAATTGAAATTTACAATCTCTTTGTTTTTATATACATATCATTAGTTGAAACCTTGTTTAATAAAAATTTTTTATTCTAAAATTACGCTTTTCTTAATTTTAACATTATAAATTTCGAATGGTGAGGGTTTTTGTAAGTTAACGTTTCCATTCTATGGTATTCTTAAAATTGAGTTTTTAACGGTATTTTCCAGCATTTGAAAAATTATGTGTTCCATTGAAATGCAATAAAAAGCAGAAAGAGAATTTATTAATAGTTTTAGTGTGTCTTAATGACGTTTTTTAATGAATTTCAATTTCATTATAATTTCACTAGAAGATCATTAGTTTTGAAACTGTTTTAAGAAGGTATTCAATAAGGATTGAGGTGTATATCTTTAATTTTCACTAATATTAGAACTAAAAGTAAGATTTTTTCATAAATTCAACATTTGAAATTATTTGGTAATTTTAACTTGCATTTTTAAGATGGGGAAAATTAAATGTAAATTTTAATTTGCAATTCAAATGCAGAAACGGATTATTATAGTTTCTGGTTGTTTAATTGTTTTTATGAAATTAATATTTGTTTTTATATTACAAATTTTATTCATTTGGAAACTAATTTACTTAAAAATTTATAATTTAATTAGCTTTTGTCCAATTTACCCTAAAATTTAACAAACATTTAAATTAGATGTTACTAATTATCTAAATTTGAAAATTATTATGGTCAAACGTATGTTTATTGCAAACAACTTTGAAATATAATGTTGACATTTTAATAACTAATTCAATGGAGGAAACTTTATTTATTAAATAGTTTAGGTGTAAATTGGGGAAAATGCTGAATTAATATTTGTTTTTATATGCGAAATATTTCAGTTAGTTGTGAAAACATGTTTATAGAAACATTTAACCTTTAAAGTATTACGCTTTTCTAAATTTTTAATTACAGTAATTTAGAACTTTAAAGTATGAATTTTCCTAATTTAACCATTTTGAAATTATTTGGTATATTTTCAAATTGAATTTAACGGTTTTTTCAGCATTAGAAAAAATATGTGTTTCATTGACATGCACTTTCAAAAAGCAGAAAAGCGAGTTTATTATTAGTTTGAATTTAATTGAAGTATACGAAATTTAATTTCTTTTTTACAAATATTTTCATTATTTAGAATTAAAATGAAAAATGTTATGAGTCGAAAGATTACGGTTTTGCCTTAGTTTTTCACATTAATTTAGAAGTTCTATAAATCGATTTTTTATTCTAAATTCAACATTTGAACTTTTTGGTAAATCTTAAATTTGAGTTTTTTAATGAAATTATTCAGCATTTGAAAAAATAATTGTGTTTCTTGAAATGCATTTCAAAAAAGCAGAAAAGTGAATATTATTAATATTTAAGGTGTTAATTGACGTTTTTTAATGAAATTCTTAATATTTGTTTTTATATAATAATATTCATTAGTTGTGAAATGTTTTATAAATAAGAATTTAATTTCTAAGTTACGCGTTTTTCTTAAATTTTCAACTTACAAATTTAGAATTTATAGTATTATTTTAACACTATTTCAAAATTTGAATTATTTGGTATATTAAAATTGTATTTATTAATTTTAGTTTGAAAAATGTTTATGATGCAAATTTCAAACGAAAAGAGATTTTTAATAGGTTTAGGTGTTTATTGAGTTTTATGAATTAATATTTGGTTTTAAATATTATCAAATATTTTATAATTACAGGTTGTGAAATTTTTTAAAATAAAAAAATTTAACCTTCTAAATTAACGCCTTTTCTTAATTTACCATTAAATTTGAAACTTAAGTTCGATTTTTTCTTTATATTTAACATTTGAAATTTATTGTAAATCATTAAAGGGTTTTTAAGGTATTTTCCAGCCATTTGTAAAAAAATTAATTGTTCATTGAAATGCCATTTCTAAAAGCGGAAAAGCGATTTTTTATAGTTTTAGGTGTCATAATTGACGATATCAGATTGAAGTTTTTATGGCCTGTCAAATTAGTGGTTCAGGTAGAGACAACCCTTTTATTGTAAGTTGTTGAAATGTTTTAATAAAATTTTAACTTTAAATTGACCGTGAGTTGCACCTGTTTGAGATTTTTAGCATTACATAAAGAATTTAGAATATAAAATGTAAATTTTTTTCTAATTAACCCATTTGAAATTAATTTGTAAATCTTAAAATTGAGATTATAACGGTATTCACTCATATTATGAAAATATAATGTGTTTGCATTGAAATGCATTTAAAAGCTAGAAAAGAGTAATTTAATTATGTGTTTGTAGTGTCTTAATTGACGATTTTTTAATGAATTTCAATATTTTTTATATACAATATTTATTGCATAAAACTTTTTCCAATTTATAAATATTCAAACTTAACAACACAATAAGCTTTTTTACCTTACATTACAACCTTCAAATTTGTAGACTCTTAAATCTATTTGGCAAAGTTTACATTACATTAATTTGTAAATCTTAAAATTTGAGTTTTTAAATTATTTTCTTGAAAAAATAATTGAGTAGATTCTGAATTCCAAAGCCAGAACGAATTTATTATTAGTTTTTGTTTAAATTGATGTTTTTTATTGAATTTTATATTTGTTTTTCCAAATTTTCATTATTGTGAAAACCTGTTTTTAATAAAAAATTTTAATTTAAAATAGTTTTTAATTTCAGCTTAATATATGCGAGTGCCTATGGACGTATTTATGAAATGTATAGATATAAATGATTCATGGATTTAGCTGGTTCTACTTCGATGTTTCTTGTATTTGCACATTTTTGTTTATTGAGTATTGGTGTGTTATTATAGCTTATATATGTGGAAATAGATAAATAAGGAAATGAGGAACTGCTAGCACAACTAAAAACAATTCAGAAACTAAGCACAAATACCTAAATCAGCAATTGTATTATCATCTCTCTCTCTCTCTCTGCCGTCTGTCCTTCTCTCTTGTCTCTCTTCTTTGTCTTCTCTCTCTGCTCTTCATCTCTCCCTCTCTCTCTTCTCTCTCGTGCTCTCTCTATAATTATAATTAACTATAGTATACCTATATAGTATATATATATATATATATATATATAATATATATATATATTAGTATATATAGGTATACTATTATAATATTAACTATATTTTTTTATATATTAAGATATTATATAGTATATATATATATATTATATTATAGTATAGATTTTTGTCGAACAATTATGTCATAGAAACTAATTAGAACTCTTGAAAAATCTTTTGTGTCAGAAAATCTTTCTCTAGTATGTGTAAAATTTTTACTGGTGATTAATCCGAGCGTAGACGATGTTGTCACGTGAGTTGTAGCTTAATAAAGTGAACATTGAATTTTAGACATTCTTGTTCCCGTCTCATATTATTATTCCTTTTCTGAGCTTCAATTTTATATACTTCTCTTAAATTTCGATCATTTTTTTTTCAATTTTAACTGATCGTTTTTCAAAACATCATTCGCACTAATGTTGAGTTATATATATATATATATATTATATATATATTATATATATAGGTATATATATATATATATAATATATTTATATATACAAAATTATTTTTTTTCTAATATTCCTAAAAAGGATGAGATGTTTATAATATATATACTATATATATATATTATATATATAAATAATTATGGTCTATTAATATATTACTATACTATATATAACTATATATATATAATATATAATATATAGTATATACTATACCTTACTATTATATAATATATATATAACTGTAAAATTTTTGATAAAGTATATTATATATTATTATATATTATTATATTAAAGCAAGCAAAAAAATAAACAAAAACCCACGAGCCGCCACTCCTGTATATATATTATTTATACTACACGCTACCCAAACCCACTAATATATATATATTACCCCATATTATATATAATATATAACCAATATACATATATATATATTAAGTATATTAATATAATATATAATATATATATATATATATATTAGTCGCCGTTTCCATTGTTCGTCATAGTGTATCTTAAAAACTATTTAATCTACAAATAAACGGAATACATTTTTGAATCAGCGTAAAGAGTTAGACCTGTGAAAAAACTTTAAAAAACAAAAAAAATTTCAATTAGAAAGTAAACCCAAGATTAGAAATATTAAATTTTTAAACCTTATTTTAATTAATCGAGTAACCTTAGCATTGCCCGTTTAAATAACATGGCGTCAAGCACCAAGCTAAAGCAGATACCCAGAATCCCACACCCCGCTTGGCAGGGCGGGCACAAGTCGGCCTTGCGGGTGATCTATGGGGGCGCAACCAAGTCACCCATGCTCGTCGTTGATGGTCTGCGCACTCGTTCCCTCTCCTACTGGGTATGGAAAACATCCCCCCTAGGTTCCCCGTCGGCTACATATATATATGTCATATATAATATATAATATAATATATATATAGCGTATATGTATCAAGTATATAGCCTATATATAATAATATATAATAATATAGTAATATTATCAACTATCATATATATCATATAAGTATTTATTATATATAATATAATACTATATATATAATATATATTTATATATATATATATATATATACTTATCAATTTATATATAATGCACGTGCAATAGAAAATTAAATGCGATTCAAACCTCCGTTATATGACCCCGTACATATATTAGTGACATCCCGTTACGGTACATATAACTTTTTTTTAGAGAGTCACGTCGGCTAATTTTTGTATATTTTTTATCATTTTAATACATTAAAACATTATTAATTTTTGTTATTTAATATATCTCCATTTATTACATTATTTATACGTTTCTCAGGGTCTTAACGTTATTTAACGTGCTGAATTTCCGAAAATGTTAGTTCTTGTTTAACTGTATGATTATATTGTACAATAGTTTTTTAAGATACTATGAAAACGGACAATGGAAACGCTGGCCATATATATATAATTTATATAATCATTATATATATATATATATATATATAATATATATATATATATATATATAATATATATATATATATATATAATATATATATATATATATATATATTATAATAGGGCCCTGTTATGTTTTAAGCTCCGTCAGTTTTTGATTTTTTTTTTGTTTTTTTTTTTAGACATAGTATGTCTTAGTAATAATTCACATGATACTCAACAATGAATTTTCATGTGATGGACATGATTCAAAATTTGTAAATAAATATTTCAAGATAATTACTCTAAAATGTCACAGTTTAAGACCATGAAATTTTCAAACATAATCACTATATCCTTTTTCACAGTCATACGCTTACAGCTATTTAAATCACCATTGACAATATTGTGAATATCTCAGCCGTATAATGTTACAGCGTTATTCACATAAAGTTGCTTGTTTTCGTGTAAAAAGTAGTAATATTAAAAAAAAAAAGAATTTGTCATCAGAAAAAGCAAAGCACCTCGTTCGTTAAAGGTATACGACATTTACAGAAAATCCAATATATATTTTACCAAATTTGGTAATCGGGGAGCGTGTAACAAGCTTATTACATTAAAATGTAAAACAAGAATATACTAATAACATAAAAAATGTAAAAAAAAATAAATTAGGGGGCTCGCGAGCCGACGGGGGACAAGAGGGTAGGAGGGTATGCAATAGGGGGCAGGGAAGGGCGGAGGAACCCCCGCTGCACCCAAAAATACCAAAGAGCGGGGCGTTCCGGAGACCCCTACCTGGAGGGGGGGGGGAAATAGTTCTCCCCTGCGTTCCCTCAGGGTTGCGGAGTAGCAAGGTTTTGGGTGGAGCAGTGGAAAAAATTTGGGATGGCTTGAGTTAAAACAAAAAAAATAAAAATTGGGTGGAGCAGGAGCTGGAAAAAAAAAATTATTTTTACTATAAAAATAAAAGGAGTTTGGAGCCGGAACCGGAGCTGAAATCACATAATTTTAAAATGATGGATCTGGAGTTGTAGCCGGCCAAAAAAATGTACTGGCTTCGCAGCCCTAGTTCACACAGCTAACCTAAGACCACCACCCCATTCTGGTGAACAAAACTAAAGGATGATCTTCATCCATGAACGCCTTTTGTTTTGATGCCAGTGGAATAAAGCATTTTTTCACATTTCCAATACGCACAAACTATACAGTCAAGGTATCCACGATAACATCTTTCTTAAAAGACCTACTTTAGGATTTTCAAGTACATAATCCACTCCAGAAACTATCTTTGTTATTATTCCCAACTTTTCTTAAAATATTTGTAAGTTTTTGAGCAACTCGTAAAACCACACAAGAAATGGTGTTACCAAATGAACCTTAAAAAGTTACAAAATATGCAATCTGTTGGGCGGGAAAAAGAAAAAAAGGAAAAAAATTATCCATAAAAATATGCAAATACGCTTAGAAAAAATGCGCAAATAACTATTGTTAAAAAATGTACATACATAACGTATTTAAAAAAGCCGAAAAGAAGAAAAGATACAACTTGGATATTAAAACCATAGCTAGTAATAAATCCGGGATAAAGATGGTGTGCAAACCTAATAATAGAAAAGCAATACCATTATTTAAAAAGGCAATACTGATTAAAAAATAGCAAAACCTTCTTAAAGAACCGCCCTGCACAACATACCTCATAGACAAAATGGTCATTAAAACCTTAAGCAGAGAAAGTTGCTAAAACACTATAAATGTCCAAATGGGGATCTATGAAAATGTTCCATAATACCTATTGTAAAAACATTTGGCAAAACCTAATTTCCCTCTTCAATGGCAAATACCTATTAAAACTTCAAATACCTATTTCACAATAAATTAAAAAGGGCAAAAGAAAAAGTGATGGGGAAAAAAGCAAATACCAGCTTTTTAATTATAAATAAAAGGATTGGCCTGTTAATAAAGGATTTGCCTTTCCGTTGCAAATTACCTTCTTTCAATTAATTTAAGATGATAATTAATATACTAGTTGGTTACTAATTGGCCAAATAACATTATTTATTCTGTAACAAAGGTCTGGCATTTCGGAATAGTTGCGTATTTAAGAATGTCTAATTTGCCTTATTCAATACATTAACTTAATTTGTTATACACTCGTGATAAGAATTTGAATAAATTGTTTTCTCTATTCAATGGCCCTTAGGCAAAAAACCTACTGAAAAAGGCCAAGTATCTGTCAAATTTTCAAATGAATACCCTGAATTTAAAATAGGCTAGCAATATTACCTCATGAATAAATGGCTGATAATATTCTATACTAAATATAGGTTATATTAAAATATTTAATGTACAGAGTAATTGATCCGAGATTTAAAAAGGCAATTTTATTAATTCGTACGATACGGTTCGTTTCAGTTGTTTACGAATATGCAATACATATTTAAAATATATACACCTTCTAATTTTAAAAGGCAAAATGATGTCTTATATCCTTATTTGTGACAACACGTGCCGACCGCAATACCTGATTCACCATAATGACTTTGGGTGTTGGTTGTTGTTTTTGGTCTGATTATTTTTTTTTACAAAAAATGGGAAGATACAGTTAACTTTACCTTTTAAATACTGTGGAGCTGCTTCCAAACAATACCTTCTATTTCACGTTTCATAGCTCAGAAAACCTATTTATTTGGCAAATAGGTATTTTGACGACCAAACCCTAATTTTTTTTTTATAAAATTAAGAGCAAAAATAGGTATAATAGGTATTTGCCTTATAATAGGTATTTGCCTATACCTTTAGAGATCTGCATATAAACCTAATTAGAAATATGCCTTCTGTTGAGATATAGATAATTATACCTATTTAAAAAAGGCATCAAATTCCATTAAAATAAAGGAGTATCATATCATTGCATTTATTACACCATACCTACAGCGAGACTACCGTCGATTTATCATTAGATAGGACGTCCAAATCTACGACGTTAGGACCTTCTGATATAAAAGGGGTTGCGATCCAATATCCCCTATCTATCAATCTAAATGTCTAAAGTAAAACACTAATTATATTATACTGGCAATTACCAGTTATTTAAAATTTTTGGAAGACCATGAAAACTTTATTTAATATTCCGGCTTTCTCCTGCCGGAGACCTATATTATTTTTAAAATAAAGATGGATCAAATTAAAGATTATATTATTAATACAATTAATGGAAAATGTGCATGTATATGTGGATAAAAAAAAGGTTCACATATAGGATTAACCTCTATACTTTCAGAGGCAATAGAAACAAACCCAAAAACATCGAACCAGACTTCTATATATAAGGAAGACTAATACTTAGAACCATCTCGACATAAGTGATGAACATACGGGGCGCATAAATACCACCTCCTGGAGAGTAAATATGGCGCCCTGCCCACGTCTCATGATCTAGATGACGGTGTCGCGGCTCTCCGCAGAACATACACTCGCGCGTATTCGAAAACATCCACTCACATCTGTAGCCGAGTCCGAGTATTAATTGCTCCTCGAAGGCACTTGTCTTAGATATTGATTATAATATGTTCTTTTATCACAACTTATTAGTTCAGAAACTGCTACCTATTGGTTATTAAGAAGACACACAACGAAAGGGGGGAAACTACAAAAGCATGATTACAAACTATTAAGCCAACCATAAAACCGTGACAGCCACAATTACCTACCCATCGCGTATAAATATAAGCTCAGAGCCTATACTACTAAATTATAAGCATAAAGGCATAAGATAAAACTCTATATAATAAATAAGCAATTACACTTAATAAAAATAAATCAAAATCCATAGGTATAAAAAAATGCAAAGTAACTCTAAATTAATAATGCAAATAATCCTATTAAAAAATTATGCAAATTATCTATTAATTAAAATATGGACAAATAATATACAAATATGTGTAGTTTCTGTCTAAATAAGAAACAACTATTAAAAGCGGCCCTTCCCTATTTAATAAATTGCTAAACCTTGCTACTAATAATACTATATCATATTGTTCAAATATGTCCAATATTATATTAAAAATGAAAGCCATTAAATTTGGATTAAAATATAATAATGGAGCATATAAACCTATTCATAGAGGACAAGAATTACCTAATAATTTATCAAAAGGCATAATATGACCTATGATATAAAGGACAATATTAGAAATTAATATACACCATAAAATATTACTAAGTAAAAAAAATAGTAAATAAATAGAAATACCTTATAATTGATTGCTAATTCCGACATTAACCATTATATATTATTAAAAGGACATAAATATAAGATTAATAAAATAATAACTAACTCGTTTAGTTAAACAAGATGCACAAAGTATCCTATATCATAGAAAAAATCAAAATACCTAAAGTTAAGTAATATTAAAAGCCGATATTAGATATCAATTATCTCTAGCGTTTAAACAAAGGCAAATATTTAACCTATTTTAGAATTAGCCTAAAAATGTACCTAAAATTAAAAAGGCAAATAAATATTAATATTAAAAATGAACTAAAATACTCATATTAAAAAGGTCATTTAAGAAAATAACCCTACCTTAAAATTGCAAATAAATCTCTATAGGACCAAAATGCAATAAATACCTATTAAAAAGGCAGAAACCTATTAAAATTTTTCGAACTGTATTAAGTATCTATATATATATACAGGGCCATATGATTAATGCAAATACTTCAGTTGAGTTTAGAAAGTTCAATTCAACCCATAAAACCTATATTTAATAAATGTACATAGCTATAAACAACTAATCATAAACGTAAAACAAAAAATAATACCATATGGCTTTGCATATAACAAGAGCTTATTTAACTATCCTACCTTAAAATAGGCGATAATTAACTCTATTATTTACATGAAATGACAGGGCAAATGAAAACCATCATCTGGATAAAAATGGCAATGCAAAATTACACGTAGTTATCCCCAAATGGCATGGGACAATACATAGCCCTAAAAACGGCGACAGACCGACTACCGACGTAATTATAGGAGAATGCATTATTTACACCCATGTCCAAGCAATTGAGTAGGCCAAGTACCAAATTATTTGTTTATATGCGTAATTCTACTAGACCCTAGTATGTTCTTTGAAATTAGATAAAAGTTTTGCGTTCACATCTTCCATTACACACGGTAATATAATTAATTTAATCCAGAAATTGAATTACCAATCATAACAAATATGAATAAAAAACAAAAAAAGTATAAGAGAGAAAAAAGTATTACCTATAGTTCTGAAAAGCGTCAAAAGTACCCCAAATCGCTATATCGAACGTAGGCATAATTAGTGTATTGCACCTAGTAAAAAGGCCAATGACATATTTATCCTATAATAATAAATAAAGGCAAGAAACATAAATCACGAAAGTATAGAAATTTAGAGATTATCAAAAAGGTCAAACACCTACTTTTTATTTAAAAAAATAAGAGACAGATAGACATTTTATTATAAAGAAATGATAATTGAAAATTTAATATTGTCGCAATTTTGGATTCTAATTAGAAGAGTTAATATTTTTGTTGCTTCTATTTTTAAAACCGCAGGCAGCAAGACTGAAAACCATATTTAGACTTCCCTCAGTCAGCTCTTTAAGCCCTATTCTAACAGAGAAGGATGTATCATATCCAAGTACCTAATTTATAAAATAGAAGTTTTGGAACGTTTACGTTTTCTTTAATATAAATAATTAGCCTCATATTCTTATATTATAACTGTACTGAAAAAAGGTGACACGATAAATTATCGGATCACATGCTTATGTGTGCATAAAATAATAAAATCGTTAGTGAGTAACAAACGCAGAATGAAAATTTAGACCAATGCATATCTTATATAACAATATCTCAAGATTAAAAGGGCCCAAATAAAACTGCAATCTATTTTAATTAGATGCTAAAAGAAATATAAATGAAATGCCTATCTAGGGAAGTAAGCTTATATCACCCTATTAAAATGGAAGAGCAATAAAATATAGGGTAATTTAGTATCCATTTATTAAATTAAATAAATAATTCGAGCAAATAGCCTATAATATAATTTATGGAAATATTGGTCATGGAATAGCCCCTTTATTTAATAAAGTGTGTTCAAGATAATTTAGTACTGACTTATGATATATAGTTATAGTAAATTAAAATAATTAACTCTATATTATTAATTAATTAAAATGTGCCTACTTTATAAATTTACCTATAAGTAAACTAAAAGTAGTTACATTATATATAATCATATATAATATATATTAATATATAATATAAAAATATAAATAATAATATATATATCCAATACCTAATAATTTTACTGGAAACTGTGTAATAAATAAATTAAAGAGGACCAATAAATTTAAAATTTAGGCTTATATCTATATTTAAGGTAAAAATTAAAAGATTTAATCTGAAACAACCTTTAAAATACCATACCCAAATAGCATTTCAGTTCCTTAAGTAATTGACTCCATGAATTTATAGCCGAATGAAATGATATACGAATAGTATGTGGTCAAATTTTTCATATACGATTTTGTTCCTTTATACATATCGAAGATTTGATACAACCAACACTGTATAATACCGATTATCCACAAATGCCCGAAAAAGCATGGAAATCTCTAGACCACGACACAGAATAATTATAAGGAAACAAACGACAGTATACTAAGATCGAAAAGAACTAAAAAATTACCATGGGTATTTATATTTAAGAGACGCGCATTTTTCAGAGGGCGACGTTCGCATCCATGAAAGGCTCCGTAGTGTAGTGAGTATTAAAATTTTTTCACCTTAAAGTACGAAAGAGGAGAGTAATTTAGCATGACTTGTTGAGGCATTATATGATGATTCACTCATTCATAGCATGGTCTTTATCAGCTTTTCTTTAAATTTTAAGTCACATTGGTGTATTAGGGTAGATTTTTAAAAGATTTGTGACTTTTTTAGGTTTCGAAGTTAGCGATCTAGAATCAATGAAAAAATTGCAGAAACATATTGTAAAATTCTAACTGTACCTTTAAAAGAATGTAATGCCTAGAAATGTGGCTTCCGAATTATTACTGGTTGAGTCAACCTATGAGATATTTGCATTTATTTGGACTGAGTATAATATAAGACTAAGTTGTAAGGATGCACTTTTTGCTGGGTATTATCGCCTTTTAATTGTTTATTGCATAGTATAGTACTCAAAATATAAACTCACATATATACTAGCTATATACATTACTATTATGTAGATAAAGGTGATATAATGATAACTTATTATAGATATATATCTTAATGCATAATTCGTATTAGGTTAATTAGGGACATACGGTCAGTGGCGTTCCATAACTTCGACTTAGGTTGTCAGGGCCTACTTGGGGGAACTTTCTAAATTAATCCATTAGGTAGGGCGTACTTGGATTGATATCTTAGTAACTCCTTCATTAGGTTTAAGGGACTACTGTAGGGCTATTAAGTCTAGGTTAGGATAGCAAGTTCCTAGCATAAGGTCACAAAGATAATAATCCATCTTTTTATTATATTATATATATAAAATATAAATTATATATAGTAGCTATAATAATAGTAATAAGAATGTGTCAATACAATGTAAGAAGTCTGTTTGGTATTTTGTCATAATTATATTATTTTATAAATAAATATGATTTATTTGTACCTTGTTATAAATTTAAATGCCAATAAGCCTCCGATATGTGTGATATATATCGATTATATCGAATATCAAAGTCGACGAAAGTTGTCAGTTTAGGCTCTTAAATTGTAATTCTGCTACAATTTTCAATAGAAAACTTATATAATCACTTTGAAAACTGTTCGAAATTAAAATGTATATAATATATATAGTATATATATATATACCCTATAGTAAGATAAATACTGATACTAATACTACTAATAAATATACCTAAATTATATATTTTATTATTATTATAAAATAAATGTATATATAATGACTTTTATTATTTTACTTTTTCTGGCAGCAGAAAAATAAAAACTAAGTCCACCCGATATTTTATGCGATATGGTAACATGTTGAATATTTTAAAAATAAAATCGATTAGTTGTAAATCGATCATTTGTGGTGATACTGATAATAATATATAAAAAAATCGGATCAGTCATGCGCTTACAAAGGGTGTATACCTTCATCGATGTGTTTAGTGACGTGTATCGTAAAATCTTTGAAATTAATGTAGCGTGATATGTGTTTTGATGATACTGCCCAAAACGGTTAGGAGTTTGCCTAGAGCTTTTTTTATGCGTATTTCAACCCTGAATTTTTGCAAGAAAAGAGATGTGAGAAATGTTATAAAAGATGTTCAATAGTAAGAGATGGGAAAAAATTTTAATGTTTATTCTATTTCTTCGTGGCCAGTTAAAAGTCTTTATTCAGTTCAGCCCCAAAACTGATTGGCTTGCAAATAGGTTACCAAACCAAGTATGCATTACTTTCTCATGTATGTTATACTATTTGTGTAACAAGATTGCTAACATAGTCCAAAAGGTTTCAATTACGTTTGAGGATTAGTCCCATAAAATCAATAAACAGTTGATAGACTGAGAGATGTATTGAAAACTATAAAACAATTTTTTTACTAATGAGATATATAAATAAATATCTAATAAAAAAAATTATATTAATAAAAAATATAAATAATAAAAAAAAAATAATTATATAAAAAAAAACAATATCCTATATATATATATTATAGATATAATATAATAGATAGTATATATATATATATATATTACCTTTCGGCAGCTTACTAAACAGTCATCAGTAATTAATTAGGGCTAGTTTCTTACGGCAGCAGTGGATCAATAAAGGTTAGGGCTACTTTACGGCACAGTGAGGTCAATAAAGTTAGGGCTTTTAGTTTTACGGCACAGTGGATCAATAAAGGTTAGGCTTAGTTTTACGGCACAGTGAATCAAAGATAAGATAACGTAAGAGTGGAGGATGAAAAGTATGGTTGTGGTGTTTGGTTCTTGCATTAGAAAGATTGCTGAAAAAATAATAACTCTTAGTTTAATGTGTATTTATTTTTTCCGATAAATATATAATGTATATTTATAATAGTAATATATATATAGATATGATATATATGTATATGATGATTGAACGAATTTACAACTGAACCCTTGGAATTTTAAAGGTAATAGATGGTGGTCACTTATCCTTCTCAAAGATAGAGATAACGAGATGGAGTGATGAAAAGATCACATCGCAGAACTCTGTCATGCGCCGCGAGTGTCACTGTTCAGCTAAAACCCAATAGAAAGACTGCGAAAGTTGAACAAGTTTCTTTTTTTATCATGTTAATTTTTATATGTTAATTTAATTTTTTTTTTTTTATTCATAGTATCCAAAAAAGGGCTCGAGCCGATGAATATAGTTACAAGATGACGTCATCTATGGTTGCTTTTGTCAAGGTAAATTTCAAGATTAGACTGCAAGGTATGCAACTGCAAAGTCACATGCATACCTTTAGGTAAAAAAAAAATGCGTAATGATACAAACCATTAAAGATGTAAAAATCTTTTTTGATTTACCCTCATTTAAAAAAAATCGATCTACATTGTTCGCTTTGATTTATATCGCGTTACTATTTACGGTTTAATATGTGATCAAATCCAATATATAGATAGTATATATATATATATAATATAATAGTATAATAATATATAATTATATGGCCTTATTATATATATAATAGTTATATATATATATTACTATATTTGATATAAATATATAATATAAATATATATTATATATATATTACTGATGTATCGGATATTATCCAAATAATCCGATTCCATGTATCGGAGAGGTTATAACAAAGTATCGATTATTCGATTTAATCGAACCCAACAAATATCGAAATATAAACTCTACAACAAAAGTAGTGCTGCCGAAAATTAA
>JABUQX010050235.1:0-7500 GCA_015478945.1 Trachelipus rathkii
CTCTCATTTTTCCTCCGCTCTTTTTAGGAATTAAAAGCAAAGGGGAATTATTAGGAGAAATACTAGGTTCAATGTATCCCTTTTCCAAGCTGTCTTCTACCCATTCATCTATGGCTTCCATATACTTATGGGGTAATTTATATGGACGGGTATACACATAATCCGGACTGCCATCCATGAGTTTAATAGAAAATTTGTTTAAAGGGCAGACTCCTACTGGGTCATCTGCTAAAGCAATAGTGTTTCTATTTTTAACCAGGAAAGAAAGCATGTCTTCAAGTTGAGAAGGATTATTTAAAACATATTTGTTTGAATCCTTACTGGATTCAGAGAGTAAAATTTCTCTGTAAACTTCCCGGATTTGTGCATCGGAAAGACCTTTAGAAGCAGTGACAGTGTTAATGTCGTATTGGTTCTGTGGTTTTTGTAAAGGAGTGGGAGAGCTGTAAGTAGTAGGCAGTGGATTGTCCGAAATTAAGCTGTATCAGCACTATAATTTACTAGTTCTAAACAAATATTAGCCCTTTATGGAAGTAGAAAGAGTGTTTCCAAAGAAAAGTGTGCCTGTGGAAAGATAATCACTTTTGCTATCGGTAATGAGTGCTAAATTCTCTGGAGGAGAAGCACCTATGTTGGACTGAACCTTAACAGGGAGAATATACCTTGAGTGAGGTAATATCTCTAAGTCCGTAACTGTATACACATTATAAGAAAGAGAGTCGTCTATGACAACATTTAAGCTTTCTGTAATTGTGTCCGAGTAAGGTATCTGCATCTGGTGCGACGAGGTGGAAGAAGAATTTATTCTAAATGGGCTAACTTCAGGTATGTTCGCGTGACTGGTTTGGTGCGACGAAGATAGAGAAGGTTGAGAAGCTAAATTAATCTTTTGAAAAGAATTAGGAAGGATATTAACGGAGTCAGAAGAATAGTGAGTGTGTTCAGAAGGATATTTAGAAGTGTGTTTATAATTGAATATGGGAGCTTTACTTACCTCTTTTTGGTGAAAGTGTACTCGCTTATTATTATTGTACTGACTAAATAACTTCTTCTGATGCTGTACTACTTCTGCAGCAGTTAAACCTTTTTCCATATTGTCTATATTATCCATTTCATCCGAAAGAGATGAATAATAATTAGGATGTTCCAAAGTAGGAGCTACAGAACGACACCGACTCCCTGGAGAGTTAAACTGCTCATTAATTTTAATTATTGATGTCTGCAAAGAATCCGAACTAGTATTAGGATAGCTTGTGACAGGACGATCAATTAAATTATGAGGCAGTGGTGCTCCTGTATGAGGTGACACCTTGGTGGTTCTATTAGGCATGTAACCATTGTAAATGGGACGTGGAGGCATTGGCACGGTAGTGTTCGAATTTAACCTACCCTGTGGTGAGTTAAATTGAGGCCTACCGGCATTATTTGAAGGGTACATTGGTGTGCACCGACCTAAATTGGCACGTGGTGATGTACAATGCACTTTTGGAGCCTTTTCACTAGGGTGCCCTTGGGTGCCAAGGGGTGCCCGGGGGTGGACTGATGAAAAATGCAAATTTTGAACCTTTTCACCATGGTGCCCGAGGGTGCCAAGGGGTGCCCTGGGGTGTACTGATGAAAAATGCAAATTTTGAGATTTTACACCATGGTGCCCTGGGGTGCCAAGGGGTGGCATGGTGTGTACTGCAGAAAAATGCAAGTTTTGAGCTTTTACACCAGGGTGCACTGGGGTGCCATGTGGTGGCATGGAGTGTCCTGCAGAAAAATGCAAGTTTTGAGCTTTTACACCAGGGTGCACTGGGGTGCCAAGTGGTGGCATGGAGTGCCCTGCGGTGCAAAGCAAATTTTGACCCTTAACACTAGTGAGCACAGTGGTGCGAGGTGTGGCACTGCGGTGCAAGGTGGTGCAAGAGGTGCACTGCGCTGCAAGGTGTTGCAAGGTGCCGCACTGCCCTGCAAGGTGTTGCAAGGTGCCGCACTGCCCTGCAAGGTGTTGCAAGGTGCCGCACTTGTATAAAATGTATCAGGATGCGAAGAATTCATCTTAAATTTATGACTTCTTGCATTATTACTTGAATAGATGCCACTGGGCAAGCTATTTTGAAAACATGACTTACCTGGATTACCAGGAGAAGATGAAAAATGAGGTGGATTACCTCTTATGGAGGGAGACACACCGGTGCTCCGGCCATAATTACTATGAAATTTAGTATTACCAGGAGACTCAACGTGGCCTTTATTGCCTTCACTAAGGGGTGAAGCGTATAAAGACGGAAGAGCTCTGTTTGGAAAAGGAGTCGCAGTATTCCGCTCACGGCTATATAGCGGTGCTTGGTGCGGATAACGTACTGCGGTGCTTCGGCTATAGCCACCACTTGGTGATATAGGCGAAGGTGGATAAACCCTATTTGGAGGAGCTACTTCGGTGCTCCGACTATTAACTCTACGATTTCCCATAGTGGGAGCAGGAGTAGTCATGCAGCCTCTGTTATACGAGGAGCGAATATGCTTTCCTGAATAAGGAGTTTGAGAAGTCAAGCAGCCTCCGGTGGAGGAGCGATACAGGTTATTCAAGCAGCCTCCAGCTTAGATAGGGAGCAGGAGGGATTATGCAGCCTCCGTTATTAGAGGAGCGATACTCATTAGTCAAGCAGCCTCCGGAGGAGGAGCGATACAGCGGAGTCAAGCAGCCTCCTGCAGAGGAGCGATACAAGTTATTCAAGCAGCCTCCATTCGAAGAGGAGCGATACAGGGGTATAGAATGGTCTCCATTACTGGCGGAAGTTCTATACGTGGAGTGACTGCTCCCAGTATAGGGAGAGATTCCAATTGGAGATTGGGAAGAATACGTACCGGTACGGACAGCAGTATTTCCTTCTCTCATTGCATTATTTGTAGGTTCTATGTCCTTTCGTGGAGGTGTAGACTTAAGGGCTTGACTATAAGACCTGTCTGTACCTACTAATATACCTTTGTGGTGTGGATAACTTTGGAGATTGTTTAGGGAAAGAGGAGCACCCTTTGTGCTCTTGTACCCTTTCCTTATTAATTGTAACGGAATCTCTTTAGTTTCACCACTAATATCGGCAAAATAAACACTATCTCGTCTTATGTTTATCATAAGAGGCAAAATTTTTAATATATCGGTTCCTATTAAAACGTCTAAAGGAAACGACGTAGAGTCCGGAACCACGTAGAAGTTACAATTAAATGCTTTACCACTTATTATCACTTGCAATTCTGTTCTTCCTTTTATTATCAATTCTTGTCCAGATATAGACCGTAAGGAAACATCAGGCTTATGTAAGGCTGGGTTACCTGCAGATTCTGTCTTTTTAGAAAATCTACGGAAAAGACCCTCCTTTATTAAAGAGCGCGAAGCTCCGCAATCTAAGAGCCCTGACGTTTCAATCCTATGACTGAAATTGTGAGTAAGTTGAAGAGGAAGACCATATAAAACTCCAGGTTTCATATGATTAGAAGTTGTGAGTATGTATGATGGTGGTAAAGAAGAAAGAGTGTCTTCTATTAAAAAGGACATAGGGATCTATAGAACTTATACTCTCGACTCCGAGAGGGACAGGGCAGTTATGAACGGGAGTCTGACTCATAACGCCCTCTGAAAATTTGGATCTATGTTATTTTCAGAGTGTGGATAATAAGTTTGTTCATTAGTATAAGGAGTGTAATTCTCATAGGAGGACGCAGGTTGGTCCTGAGAAAGGCCGGAGTCATGCACAGGAGCTGAAGCCCCACGCTCAGCGGCAGCTTCGTCCATAGTCCCTACATGCTGATGCATGTAGCGGCCGGAGCTATGCACTGGAGCTGAAGAAGGACGCTGTGAAGAAGAAGAGTTTATCTTTACACGCTTATTATTAGTGGGTGTAATATTATAATGTGTATTTACAGTAGACAAAACATTATCACAATTATTATTACACTTAGGACGAATTACATTTACATGTACAGAAGTATGTAAAGACTTAAGGGTAGGACATGGTACACACAATTGACGAGACAAATTATAAGAATGAGGGACATGGACACCAATAGGAGGAGTTATATTACTTTTACAGGAGGGGACAGTTGAGGAAGAAGGATTAGTAGGAAGAGAAACGTAGGGAGTAGTCTCCGACTTCTCAAACATTTCCTCTCTCTGTTCTTTGCCTTTTCTCATTGACTTATCCTTAATAACTTTAATTCTCCTCAAAGCCATTGGGTGTGAATAATCCCAAGTAGTTCCACGGCAGGCAGGTTGACTCCCGCGCGTGTGATAATCCATGCAATAGCTACAGAATTCTCTGAATATACATTCTCTTTCATCGTGGCCATATCTTTCACACTTATGACATTTAGACATGTGTACTCCAGTAGCTATGGAATTCATATCAGCACCCCCTCTGCAGGGAATATTTAACATATTGGAAGCCCTTGATAGGTAATACTCAGCACTTTTAATTTGTGAAAGTGTGACACTATTATGATTAAGGATTCTTTGTATATTAGCTATTAACGAATGAATGTGTTCTATTCTATGATTAAATTTACTAAGGGAATACTGTGAATCTTGACTTGTAAGTTCATTAGTGTCTGAAATATTTGTACCTGAAAGCAAAGGGTATGGAAAAGGAATTTGTACAGGGCGAGGGCTGACATGAGTTTCCCTACTACTTATGTATACACCTTCAGGAGTATATGGTGGTGATCCTTCCTTGATTAGGGAACTGTCACTCTGAAATGTTGCACACTGCAGTACTCCTCCCCTACTACTATATGGACCTGGGTCATAAGACAGGCTTGTATAGTGTCGGGAAGGCATGCAAGGCATCTCTACATGGCTTAGGGGACTCTGACCTTGCATTAGACTGCGTTGGGGCATGGCTGCATAATAGGGTACATCACTACTATACACAGAATTTGCTGAAATTGCCCCTTGTGGCCCCGAAACATGGGTATAAGCATGGGCTCCCATGTAAACCATCGGTGCCGGGTTGCTAGAGATATGGGCATGGCCCACAGTTGACATCTCCATACTACTGGACATGTAAGTACCTCCAACTGGACCTGTTACTTCACCAGGGTACATATTGGCTCCAGTTGGGTTCATTTCTACTTGAAATTTTATGTGCCGGGGCAAGGCTGGCACCTTGTATCGTCTCGCTACTACTTAGCGGCGTGATATTTACTTAATGTACCCTTCCCTTAAGCATTCCCACCCCTAAAAAGCCCTTAAAATTAGCAAGAAGTGGCATATAATAGAATTCCTTGCACTTTGAGTTGGTGTCAAGAGTGATGGAAAGATTAATTTGAGGGGTTGACCCTTTATAAGTACCATTTGCATGCTGTACTTTAATTCTAGTAGCTTTAGGAATGACTGGAATGGAAAGGACAGGGTATGAAGGAGAAAAATATCAGTTAAACTGTGGGGCAGTAGTAGTAGTAGTAGTAGTAGTAAGTACAGTAATAGTAGTCATAGGGGTAATGATTCTCCTATCCTAGAAAATTCTATAAAAACTGTAAAATGGTAATCTTACTCTGGAAGGTATCTTTTGAGATGACCGGGGGAATTTATGCTATACTACTCTGGAGTGAGATTGTCTTCCTTCAGTAGGTAGTCCCTCTGCAACAATTCCGCGCACTACTACTAACTCTGGTACTACTGAAACAATAATATATATATATATATACCGGTATAGGTATATATATATATATATATAATTATAATATTATATATTATATATATAATATATATATCTATATACTATATATATATATATATATATATATAAATATATTATATATATATATAAATATATATTATATACATATATAATATATGAAAATTTTTAATTAAAAAGAATAGACTCTTTGAACTCTGTCAATATATATATATATATATATATATATATATATATATATATATATATATATATATATATATATATATATATATATATATATATATATATATATATATATATATATATATATATTAAAGTTCAATGCCTTCAGATTTTGCAAGCTTTTAAGTATTCGAACAAAACAAAAGAAATGCTGATGGTACAATTATTGAAGCTCAATTTTATTATCGTCATCAATTATAACATAAAAGAATTGTCTATTTTGTTGGTTATGAATATCACCAAGGATTGTTGGTTGCTTGATTTGTTGGTTGGTTGGTTTGTTGGTCGGTTGACCAACAATGCTGGCTCTTTCTTTAGGAAGATCGACCAACAATTTTGCTGGTTTAAATTTTTAACCAACAATTTTTCTTTTCAATTCTATTATTATTATTACTATTTTTTTATTATTATTTATATTTTCAATATAAAATAACAACAAAAGAACAAAAATAAAAATTTTAAAAATTAGAAAACACGTAACTTGTGTTTAATACGTCATGCATCCGTGACGTGGGTGAGATTTAAAGCGTCATACATTCGTGACGAGGTTGAGAGGGAATGATGATCTGATCACTGGGACGTCATCTAAGAAGACTTAAATTTTCTTTCGTCATGGATCAGTAGACCAATGAGCATCTATCACTGGGGCGTTGGATGGGTGACTCTTCCCACACACACAACCTCTTCGGCTCAGTATCAGAATTATATATATATATATATATATATATATATATATATATATATATATATATATATATATATATATATATATATATATATATATATATATATATATATATATATATATATATAGTACTTCTCAAGGATTGTTAAACTCAATTTGATTATGTTTTAGACTTTGATCTTATGTATTATAATTTGTTATTTTGGTTGTGAAAACCTAAATTTGTTAATATCTTTATGTCGATAAGAGATATCAGACCTCCCCTCCGGAGAGAGAGAGATGGAGACGGGCAACGAAAACGCCAAAAGCGAAGCAGAAAATTACTCAGGCGGTGGCAAGGAGCGGCGCCATTTTTAAGAACTTTTTTTTTCTAGTACTTAATAAATTATGAAGCCGTGTTGGTGGAGAGTATTGTTACTGGTTAGTGTGTGGCTTCAATTTAAAGAATGTTATGCGTAATAATATGAATGTGTAGAATAAAACTCTTGTAGAGATAAACTTTTACTGACATCAATATTATAACTTAAAATATGTATGCATCAAAATATTTGTAACATAAGAAGAACTATAATCAAAATTTGAGAACAACAATAAATGAGATTTTAATCCTAAAATACTAAGACCGAAAAGGCGTACGTAAAATTTGGAATCACATGCTGCAAATATATATAAAACTTTAATTGCAACAATGTAACAGTTGCTTAATAATAAAAATATATATATATATATATATATATATATTATATATATATATATATATATATATATATATATATATATATATAATATATATATATATATATATATATATATATATATATATATATATATATATATATATATGTATGGTTTGATTCTTACCATTTATTCAAAATAGATGAGTCCGTTTTACAAGCGTGCCTAGCAACACAA
>JABUQX010050235.1:10000-12500 GCA_015478945.1 Trachelipus rathkii
GTAATATTAATATTTATTTTTAATATTAATTTAATATTAATATTATTTAACATTAATATTAATATAATATAATATAAATATTAAATATTATATTAATATTAATATTAATTTTTATATTAATATTAATATTAATATTATATTAATATATTATTAATTATTATTATTATTATTATTATTATTATTATTATTATTATTAATTATTATTATTATTAATTATTGTGATTATTATTATTTAATATTATTATTAATTATTATTATTATTATTATTATTATCTATTTTATTCTTATTATTATTATTATATTGTTATTATTATTATTATTATATATTATTATTATTATTAATTATATTTATTATTATATTCTTTATTATTATTAAAATAAAAATTATTATCATTATTATTAATACTATTATAAATATTATTAATTATAATATTATATTAGTATTAATTATTTATTATTATTATTATTATTATTATTATTATTTTATTATTATTATTAATATTATTATTATTATTATTATTATTATTATTATTATTATTATTATTATTATTATTAATTATTATTATTATTATTATTTATTATTATTATTATTATTCTTATTATTATTAATGTATTATATTGTTATTATTAATTATTTATAATTATTATTATTATTATTATCTATTATTTATTTAATTATTATTATTATTATTAATTATTATTATTATTATTGGTAATTTTTATTATAATTAATAATTTAATTATAAATTATAAATTTATAAAAATTAATAATTATAAATTATAATTAAATTTATAATTAATTAACTAAAATGGCCGAAATAATTAATCATGTTTATTATTAAATGAATTCTAATTATTATTATTAATTATATTAATTATTATTATTATTATTGGTAAGCCGTAGTAAAGTAGTATTAACTAATGTAGTATACAGTAAGTATTCTTAGCCAGCATTAGCACTTTTTTAACAGGTGAAAGTCTGTTTTAAATTTAGTAGACCTAATGTTACTTAATCCATTATTATGAGGATGTAAAAAACAAGTAAATTTTATAGTAATTGATGGAATCGGTGATGGTCAATTAGCGATCAAATCACTCAGTTGATCCGGTCGAGAATTTATAAAAGAAAGTAGCAATTTTCAACGGAGAAGAAAATGAGATAAAAGATATATTTATTAATAATATAATACCAAAAATGAAAATAAATTTTATAAATTTATATAGCGTTTACGCGAACAGACATTTTATAGAAACAATAATACACAACATACATATATATTATATATATATATATATATATATATATATATATATATATATATATATATATAATTCAAATTTTTTTTTATAAAAATATATATATATATATATATATATATATATATATATACTCACCTTTTTGTTTGCAAAAATGCTCAATATGCACAGAATTGTATATAAAAGATTTAGCAAACTTTCGTCTACATATTTCGATGCTTGATCTCAAAGAGGAACGGGAGGGAGAATAGAAGAATGCAATCACGTGTATTAAATAATTGCAATTAATTTTTATTACTACATTGGATTCGACAAGAGATTAATTCTTGAGGCGTTTTTCACTCTATCATCTGCGCCCTCTGTCTTCGTTATATAGAACACTCATTTTGATAAAAAATAAAAAAATAAAATAAAATAAAATGATTATTTATTCATGCATGAAGAAAATGCTTCTCTACATCTGTTTTATAATAAAAAAAAGATAAAAAAGGTCAAGTTATGCAATTTATGAAGCGCAAAGCGACATTTTTGTGGTGTGTGTGGTGTTTTTTTTATAGCTTCTATAATTCATTTTATTTAATTTTTTTCAGATCTGCTTTATGTTTTTATCTATCTATCTATCTATCTATCTATCTATCTATCTATCTATCTATCTATCTATCTATCTATCTTCTTTATCATCTATCTATCTATCTATCTATCTATCTATTATCTATCTATCTAATATTTGAATTATGCACAATTATTTCCCGATCAAAATGCTGAGTGGTGTTATTACCCCAATAACTAAAGTTCAATATGAATATCAATAACTACATACCAATTATGATGTCGTCCGTTTTCCTCAAGTTGATCGTAAAAGGGTATGTTGGATAAACTAGAGAAGTTTGTAACACTTGATCATAGAGGCAACAAGTGTTTAGAAAAAAATTATTCTACATTGACGGCCATGTTTTCTCTGAAGGAAACTATTGGGAGTTATGCTGATAAAGAATCGGATGTATATGCCTCAATTTTGGACTTTTCCATGACGTTTGGTAAGGTGAATCATGAGATCTTGCTTATAAAGTTAAATGAGAGGAATATTCCCTGCAATATTTTGATTCTTATAATGACTGTTAATAAAGAGCAATTTATAAATGTTAAATACAAAAATAGTTTTTCAAGTACTTGGTAGGTAGAAACGGCTTACGACAGGGAGGGATATTTACCCCCCCCCGACGGTGTTCAATGTATATTTTTA
>JABUQX010050235.1:15000-22500 GCA_015478945.1 Trachelipus rathkii
ATAATAATAATAATAATAATAATAATAATAATAATAATAATAATAATAATAATAATAATAATAATAATAATAATAATAATAATAATAATAATAATAATAATAATAATAATAGTTAAGTGCACAAACTGCCGAAAGTAATTTCCCGTAGAAAATCAATAAACTCACTGACCTAAATACATAGAAAATAAGGTAAAATTATTAAAATTTATTAATTATTTAAAAAATTAAATACAAAACAATTAAATTGGAAAATAATTGGGTTAATAAAAACACTTTTCACGAGCTAAATTAATTCCTTCCTGTTTATTAAAATTCTTTGTGTTTTTTATACAGTATGACTACTATTCTTCTTTTTTGTTGATTATTTATATATATCAATGGTGTCATCTTTCCTATGTAAATATATATATAATATATATATATTTTTATATGTTTATAATATTTGTTGATATATTTATATAATATATATATATATATATATATAATATATATATATATATTATATATATATATATATTATATATATAATATTATACATATATGTATATATGTGTGTATGTGTGTGTGCGTGTGTGCGTATGTGAGTGTGTAGGTGTGCGTGAGGGGCGTGTGTGTTTTGTGTGTGTGTGTGTGACATCTTTGGCATGTGGAGCCTGAAAGACTATATGTAGCTCAACAGAGTTGTAAACAGATTCCATATACAGATCAATTGAAATCAAAGGTTGGCACGTTTTTTAAAAAAGGTGTTTGAATGGGCGCAACTAAAAGGAAGCTGGGAGAATAAATGTTCCAGAGTTTATCAGTTGATTACATGAAAGAATGAGCGTATCAGTTATGTCTAAGGTAAGAGAGTTGACTAGTGAAACGATAAGACTGTGTGTGTGAAAGGAGGAGTCATGAGACTAGATAATTTAGAAAAACAATGTCTCTTATGCCAGTCAAAGTATAAGGAAAGTTATGCAGCAATTCTTTATCCCGAAGAGATTGGAGAGATTATCTGTGAGAGTTTGAGAGTTTGTAAGGCAAAAAGAACTAGACCACACTATATTAAGATTGATTGTGTGAGTATAACCACCCAAATATGTGATTCGTACTCCTGTTCGATTAAGAAAACTTTGCTGAAATGACGAGGTTTTGAATACGCCTTAGGGCTTAGAGCACCAAAGTTGTTCTCTAAGATAGAAAAATACGTATTACTAAATTAGGTTAGGAGAAAATGGGAATACCGAGAATATGAGGGATAGAAGAAGCTTAAAGCTGAGAGTTTTTAAAGATATGTGGAAGATTATGCCATGCAAATGTATGAAGGAATTGAAAGAACTGTTTTTTTCTTTGCCCCCATTAGAAATACAAGAAAAATTGGTCATTTGCTCCAAGAGAGAGAGGTCTTTCTTTTTTGTTATGAATTGAATAAGTCCATGCTTCCAGCATGAAAACAGGCCATTAGATGAAGAATTAAAAGTTTTGAGATATACATTTGGGATGCCATCAGGACCGTACGACTTTTAAGTCATAAACTCAGAGAGAGAGAGAGAGAGAGAGAGAGAGAGAGAGAGAGAGAGAGAGAGAGAGAGAGAGAGAGAGAGAGAGGAGAGAGAGAGAGAGGAGAGAGGAGAGTAGAGAGAGAGAGAGAGAAGAGAGAGCTAAGAAATTACATTTACAGAAAGGAATTACAAAATGAAGTTGGAGGGAGGTAGAGGAAGAATGACAACGAAATCGCCTGCAATGAATTAATGGCAGAATTTGAGCGAAAAGTTCACCTTTAAGAGAGGTAAAGCAACAGTGGTGTTATCGAAAGAAACAAGGTGAAAAGAGGAAGGAGCAAAATTTGAGGTAACATTTTTTAGCAATAGATGAGATTTATGAATATTCTTCAGTGAGACAGTTTTAATTTCTCCGGAGAATTGGCATCAGGATCAGGGAATAAAAACAAAATTAAAAAGAGGTTTGGAGTTTGAAACCGACTTTAAAATCCCTGAATGTAGTACCGAGTCCTGTTAAAAAAAAAAAAAAAAAAAAAAAAAAAAAAAAAAAAAAACAGTAAAACCGAGATTAAGATTTTAAGTTGAATGAAATGGAATTGAAATGTATTCCTCCATGTCAGAGTAGATCATCCCCGTTATGAGTTCTACACACTTTTAGGAACTCCTCCTGCGAAGCATTAATCATTCGAAGGAATGTCCAACGTTCTACAACACACACAGATTGGCGGGTTAGCAGCACCAAAAAATTAGGAACGTCTCGTCCCAGAAGGATGAGCTCGTTGTTGCGGAAGACTTGAACTATTAGAACAGGGTACCGAAATGAGGAGGTGGTAGGATGAACTTAGAAGTAGAAAGAGTTTTACATATTGGAACTTAAGAAATCGTCTAGTATCTTGAGTTCAACACCTAAATGAACCCGGTTACTGATAGAGAGCAGCATCAACTGCTCACGGTTGTTATGGATTCAACATTGACAGGCTTTTTCACCAGCTGTATATTTACAACTAGAGGAAGCAGAAGATAGGAAAGTTAATGGCGATTAAGAATATTGAAATTATCAAGAACAATGTATTCTTCTTTGGAATTTAGATAGTCTTATACTTTAGGATAGTTAATAGATTTAAGGGGCAAAGAGAAGAGATAGAGAGTTGGAAAGACTGCAAAATTAGTGAAACTAGAACAGATTGCGTCGTTGCGTACATTTGCATCACTGTTTTTGGCTGAAAATTGAGAACGGAAAGTTTGAGGGAACAAAGTAAAGTTTATTGAAGCGCTCAAACACCCAAGTTTGAGCGTTTAGGTGTTTAAGCGATCAAACACTAAGTTTATGAAGGAAAAATAGAAATGAGTATTACCGGAAGACAATGTTACAGAAATTTCTATATAAAAAAAGCGTCATGCTTGAGAAATGGGTGAATGTCCTTAATTAGAAAATTTACAAAATTTAGAAACATTTATTCAGAAACTTTAAAGAAAATTCTGGAATTCACTCTCTGAGTCTCTTTTTCCCAACTTTTTATTCCAACTCAATAGGCTTTGTGTGGGCCCCTGGCCCTTTTCTACCAGAATGAAATATTAAAAATAATAAATTACACAATTTTCCAAGACTATGATTGTAATATTACATGACTGTATATTTATGTCACTATTAGACTAAGCCTATGAATTACATTCATGGAAATTTAATTTCCAAAAAGTAGGTTAATTTGGGCAACAATTTTGGTCCTTTGAACCCTAGACTTAAAATACCGGAATCAATTAATTAAAATAATCAAGACAATGAAATTATAAAGATAGTGATAATTCCAATGAGATTATATATTTTAATAGGATCTTTAATAATAATAATAATAATAATAATAATAATAATAATAATAATAATAATAATAATAATAATAATAATAATAATAATAATAATAATAATAATAATAATAATAATAATAATAACTCGGAACAGTGTACACTCACTATTCCTATCCTATTACCTATATATCATTTTTTTTTTTTTGCCCATCCTCATGAAAGGAAGACCTGACAATTTGCTTTGAACACGGGACCAGTAACGGACCTATATTTCTGACTCACAGTTTTACAGTGAATTTACAGAGATAAAAAGAAGAAAAATCTTTACAGGAATTTCCGTTTTCTTTTTCTCAATTTTATTTGGGGTCACTTAAATAAATGTGAAAAAAATAGTTATTAACGCAACTCACTTTCGAGGTTGATTGATACCTCCTCATTTTATTTCGATAATAAGTAGGACTCATTTTAATATTTTAATGAGTCTTAATGAATTTTTGTGTTCTTACATTTATTAATCCTTTAGATAAGGTATATATGAGTATAAAGAGGGTATAGCAGTAGCATGTAGCATATATATATATATATATATATATATATATATATATACATATATGTATTATTCTTGTAAATCTAAATATTCATATATATATAGTACGTATATTTATATTATTTTTATTTTTACATATATATATATATTATATTATTATTATGCACATAGTTATATATATATATATATAATAATATATAAAGTTATGTTAAAGATATTAATTACATATATTATTGGTTATATATATATATATACATACATATATTATATATATAATATTTTTATATATTATTATTATATCATTTCTTTTGTATTACAAACATTCATATGCATATACAAAGGCACACCCGTATACATATATATATATATATATATATATATATATATAAACTGCATAGCATTGTCAATAAAGAAGAAGTGATAGTGGATGTGTGTAGTGGGTTTGATTGATGGTGCAAGTACTAATAGGTTTTTTGGGGATAAGGTAATTAGTAAGGAGGAGGTATGGGTAGAGTGAGAAAGTTGAAGAATGGTAAATCTGCAGGCATAGATGGAATTACTGGTGAAATGATCAAGAATGAAGGCGAGATGGTGATTGAATGGATTTGAGAGACGTGTAACATTGTTTCTGGAGGGTATAGTTCTGAGAGATTGGAGGAGATCAGTAACAGTACCTTTATATATGGGTAAGGGGGGGGGATAAGGGAAATTGTAGGAACTATTGAGGAATTAGTTTATTGAGGGTTGTAGGGAAGATAGGTGTCGATATTTTGGTCGAAAGAGTACGTCGAGTGACTAAAAGGACTAATTGGTGAAGAACAAGGTGCATTTAGAAGTGGTAGAGGATGTGTGAATCAAATTTTTACATTGAAACAAATAATTGAGAAAATGAGAGAAGAAGAATAAATTGTATTTAGGTTTTATGGATTTACAACAGGCGTATGTCAGGATTAATAGGGAAGCTTTATGGTAGGTATTAGTGATATAAGGCGTTGGGGGTAGGCTCCTGTATGGAATCAAAAGAATCTATGACGATAGTGAAGGGTGTGTAACAATAAATGGAGTTGAAAGTGATTGATTTAATATTAATAGCGGAGTGAGGCAGGGATGTGTTAAGTCTCCTTAGATATTCAATTTTTATATGGATAAAAGTATGAAAGAATTAGTTGTAGGGGTGGCAGGGAAGGTGCTAGAATGATGGAGAGCGGAAGAAAGGGGAAGGTGCCCTACTTATTATATGCGGATGATTTGGTTGAATGATGCGGAATGTAGTAGGAAATTTGTGAATGGTAGGAAGGTGGCTGGCGCAATTAAATCCTTGGTGAATGGAAAGGGATTAAGTCTTGAGTGGTCTAGGGTTTTGCATGAGGGTATGTTGTTACCTATGTTAATGTGTAGTAGTAAAACTATGGTTTGGAAAAAGAGGTATAGATCTAGGGTACAATGTGTTAAGATGGATAATCTTAGGGGCATGTTAGGTGTGAGAAGAATTGTTAAAATGAGGATTAAACGTATTAGGGAGTTGTGTGGTGTGAAGAAAGGCGTAAATGAAAGAATAAACGAGAGTACATTGAGATAGTTTGGTCATATGCAAAGGAAGGATGATAGTTGGTTGAATAAGAGGATGTATAGTGGTGAGTGTGCTGAGAATCGACCGGCTGGTAGACCGATGAAAACGTTAATTGGCTCAGTAAAGGAATGCCTGAATGAAAGGAATGTGAGTTTCGCAGAGACGAGAGGAAAGGTTCATAATAGGAGTGAATTGCGTGGTTTTGTGAGGGAGTATGGTTGTGGGCCTGGCTCAGGAGATGAACCCCACACTGAAAATACCACAGTGAGGGTCCGACGCAGTCTCGTGAAGCGCTAGGGTGGACTTTTCTGACTGCGACGAGTTCTCACTTAAATTTATAAAGGGAACGGGACTTGAGTCATGTCTTCTACTACTTCTTTGTTTCCTCTGTATTTGGCGTACTCATAAAATAATTGGATTATATGGATTATACTTATGCTATATATATATATATATATATATATATATATATATATATATATATATATATATATATATATATATATATATATATATATATATATATATATATATTTTATATATATATACATAGTGAAGGATAAATAATTATCTCCTTTAATGCTTCTTTTCTCTTAATTAAAAACCATTCCACATTATTCCATTTAAAAATAAATGCTAGATGTGACCAAAGAAAAATAGAAAAAAGGACAAAGACAATTTACCGAGAATGCCAGGTTGCTTTATGTAAAAACTGCTTTATTCCATATCATATACAATATATATATATATATATATATATATATATATATATATATATATATATATATATATATAGATAGAAAGATATATATATATATATATATATATATATATATATATGTTATATATATATATATATATATACATATATATATATATATATTATTATTATTATTACTACAAACAATTTATTGCTTAAGTGGGGTAGTGGTACGTGCAGCCTCCCTAATTCATATTTTCCTTCCATTCCTGCCCCCACTCCACCCTCCATTCCTTTCTATATCTCGCCATCGCCCTACCTTCCTCCACCCTCAACCCTCTCTCTCCAGCATTTCCTTTATTCCATCCATCCATCTTCTTCTTGGTCTCCCCTTCCTCTCCTTCCTATCCCCTCCGCCTCCAAAACCCTCCCTGCAACCACCCCTGTTCCTCCATTCTCTCCAGGTGTCCAAACCATCTTTAACATTCCCTTTCTCCGCTCTTTTCTCACCAAACCATTCTTCCAATCACATCTCTCTTATCACCCTCATTCTAATCCCTCTCTCTTTACTAACCCGCACACCGCTTCCTCAACCCTTTTCATCTCAACACTTCCAAATCTCCCCTTTCTTGGACCTAGCATTTAACCCCCATGTTTCACACCCATATATAGTACCGCTGGAACACAACTTTTTTCAAACATACTTATCTTAAGTTTATGATAAATCTCTCTCTTTCCATAATTCTCTAGACCACTCAATGCCTCGTTCCCCCCTCCTACTCTGTAGGATCTATCTCTTCCTTTCATCCCTCCTTCCTCTACCCAAATCCATCCCTAATCATTATTAGTTGAGTTTACATATATATATATATATATATATATATATATATATGAGAAAGATAGTATATGTATATACAGATATATGTAACGGTAAAAAGTATTTTATAAATACATCACAAAGTATAGATGCTAAATTTACCTATGATATAATGTAAAGAGGTAAATTTATTATATCATCAATTCTGGTCTGTTAATTTTAAATAATTTTTCCTTTTAATTTTTCATTTTTCTTTTCCTTTTTTTAATTCTTAATTACATTAAGATAAGGGCTATAGAGACGCAATTTTACGCACTGCATAACACTGTGCCGACTACCAGAGGTCTTTGTACCAGCACCGGCATCTGCACTGCACCGGCACCGCACTGCACTGGACGGTAATGTACCGTTCGGTACTGCAAATGAAGCTAATGCGGCACATCGTATCACCAGTGCGTTTGGCAACTCTATAATAGAACAAGTCGAAACAAAATGGTTGTAAAACATGGAAAGAACAATTTCAAACTCACCAGATATATTATTGTTTCTACATTTCCAGGGGAAGAAGACTCTCTCTCT
>JABUQX010050235.1:40000-42500 GCA_015478945.1 Trachelipus rathkii
TTTATTTGACCAATCTTTGTAAATGTAAGAGAATTTTATCGCAACTGAATTTAATTTATAAAATCGATCGTTTCTATAATGTTAACTCATGCTGAGCACAGTAGCACGAGTGCAGGAGTCGCCTCTGTTATACAGCAGTATATATATATATATATATATATATATATATATATATATATATATATATATATAATATATATATTATTATTTTTAAATATATATATATATATATATATATATATATATATATATATATATATATATATATATATATATATATATATATATATATATATATATATATATATATAAATATTATATATATATATATATATATATATTTATATATATATATATATATATATAAATTTGGGGTCGTTATTTATCAAATGTGGCATGTGTGCTGTCTACTCTTCATGTGATATCGATACTCTTTCTATACATGCGGTCCAAAGGCACAACTGGATTTCATGCTCCTGCTTTCATTTAAGCTCACAAAACATAAGACGGAAGAATAAGGAACTAGGGAAGGAGGGGGGAGAGGAAGGAGAGGGAATGAAGCACAGCGGAGACCTCCCGATCCACTTGGACTTTCCTTACAAGCCGTTAACCACCCTACATTTATATATGGTTGCGATTTACCATTAAGTCAATGCTTCACATTTTTAAATTTCAATTAAACTTTTTGCGAAGTTAATATACAAAATTCTCAAATAAAATACAAAAATCCACATTTATCTAAATTAGTACTTGGCAACCCTTATATTTATATGGAAGAATATTATCAGTATTTATTTATCAGAAAATTGACATTGAATCAGCGACCTGAAAGTCATATGTCTCGATCCAAATAATAATAATAATAATAATAATAATAATAATAATAATAATAATAATAATAATAATAATAATAATAATAATAATAATAATAATAATAATAATAATAATAATAATAATAATAATAATAATAATAATAATAATAATAATAATAATAATAATAATAATAGAATATGTTAAAAGTTCCAATCATTACCTTGGTTACCCTTTACAAAATATTAAAAATAAAAAATAATCGAATGAGTTGCTAACGGTGTGGAGTTCGACATTTATGTGAAACGAAATGGATGTTATAGCAATTATATTTACTCATGCGTTACAGCTGTTACATCAAATACGAAAGAATGATTATAATTATTATTATTATTTTTTTTATTCTTTTTTTTACTGCTTTTAGAAGTTACTTAATTAAGAAAGCATAACAATAACAACAACAACAACAACAACAACAACAACAACAACAACAACAACAACAACAACCACTAATAAGAAAGTACCACCACTAAAATGACAATTACCACCAAATAACAACCACCACTACTACTACTACTACTACTACTACTAATAATAATAATAATAATAATAATAATAATAATAATAATAATAATAATAATAATAATAATAATAATAATAATAATAATAATAATAATAATAATAATAATAATATAATAATAATAATAATAATAATAATAATAATAATAATAATGGATCCCGTGAAGAATAAGACCCCCAGAACGTTTGGTTGCATAATTTGCCCTTTTGTCATTTTGTGATTGATCTTTTTTAATATAACTGATGAACTTTAACACAAGATTTAATTAATTGTTTTAAATGAGAAGAAAATGTATATATAATTAATTTAAATTTTCACAACCAAATAACCAGTTTAATATAAATATAAAACATTATATATTATTATTATTATTATTATTATTATTATTATTATTATTATTATTATTATTATTATTATTATTATTATTATTATTATCTATTATTATTATTATTTATTATTATTATTATTATTATTATTATTATTATTATTATTATTATTATTATTATTATTATTATTATTATTATTATTATTATTATTATTATTATTATTATTATTTTATTTATTATTATTATTATTATTATTATTATTATTATTATTATTATATATTATTATATATATTATTATATTATTTAGAGATAATATCGTAGCATATTTGAATATAATCGGATCATATGCTTAAAAAATTAAAAATTTTTAAAGTCTTTGTATTTGTAACATATTAATTTAATGTAATTAAGAAAATTATTACTAAAAAATTATATAATAATAGAACGTACCCTAGATATTGTGTGAACAATGATTTCAAATCATAAGTTTGGTTATCAGGAATAATTATTTGAAAAGCTGTTGACATTTGAAGAAGTTAAAAGGAATGTGGATTTACTACCTATTTTAAACTGCATCCTAAAATTTATTGATCAGTGTTGAGAATGTTTACATACGGTAATCTAAGCTTATAATTTTATAAGCTTATAATTATAAGCTTATAATTATAGGGTTATAATTGTAAAAAAGCTGATTCATGAAAAAGATCTCCGAGTCCGTTCTGTTTTCGTAATGAATGACATTTTTTCATGATATATTTATAAATATCAATTGCAATGATATTTA
>JABUQX010050235.1:45000-75000 GCA_015478945.1 Trachelipus rathkii
AGCCTTGAATTTATTTATTCTGCTCCACTTGTGAGTGTCATTTAGCGAGAGAATGATTTTACTATAAGAAGGAAAAATTTTATGGTTATACAAGTAATAGTCTTCTTATCATCTTTTGTCTTCAGATACAGTCCCTTAAATTCAATCTTATGACTATAACTTTGAATTTATATATTTATAGAATATTAATAAATTTAGCAATGCTTAAGCCATTTTACTTTCCTTTCACTGACTTATGTGTATTAACAAATTATTATTTAAATTTGTCAAAAAATTATATTGTGATACTCTATACAGTATTGATAACCAAGGTTGCGGAGTCGGAGTCGGAGTCGGAGTCCGGTAGTCGGTGGCAGTCTCGGTAATTTTTGAAGAGAGAGTAGTCGGAGTCGGAGTTGGAGTCTTGGTGAATTTTGATTGTGGAGAGTCGGGATCGGAGCGGAGTCGCGGTAATTTTCAAGAGGTCGGAGTCGGAGTCGGCAGTAGCGGTCGTCGGAGTCTGATAACTTTCAAGATAGAGATTGAGTCTGGTAACTTTCAAGATAGAGTTGAAGTGTCTCGAAAAAATTGTAAAAACTGACAAAGTTATAAATGGTGACTCTGTGAATGACTTCAATCACTCCATGCAAGTTTATTGACTTTCGCGACTTCCACATCACAAAAAGCAATTGCAAACTTCGAAGATTTTAACCAGCACATTATAACCAGCACCTTATTTTTCAATTTGGATTATATTTCTAATAAATTCAAACTTCAACCTTATTATACCATTAAATCTATGTTTAAATACTTGAAGATATATAAAGCTTCACATGGTTACGAGGAGAAATATTCTCATCATTGACAATGAATGATCTTACGATTATTTATAATCTAGTTGTTAGATTATTATTGATCCAATCAACAGGGTTAGCCTTAAAAATAAAAAAGAAAACGTGTTGGAAGATCAACAAAAAGCTTAATCTGCACTTTGCAATGTGGCCATTTGTATGTGAAAGGGTTGCAGGAAGTTCAAGTAATGAAAAGGATACATCTAAACATATTGTAAGTGTAGAAACTACAACTATCTCCGCTTACTACCTCCTCAAGTCATTCTTCAGAAAGATTCAGAAGATTAGTATGAAAAGCTTCTAGATATCGAAGAGTTTAGTCGAAAGCTTCGATTGGCTCAACGAAAAAGGTCAAGGTCTCCTAATCCTTTACACAATATTCCATAACTTTAAATTAAAATTTCTTTGCTCACTGAAAGAAGGTGAAAAAATTGATATAACTTCGAAGAGTATCAAGACATTGCACAAGAAGCTGAATTTGCTGTCACTGCTTTCACCTCAAACGCAAGGTTAGCGTGGAACATGTGGACTGCTTTTTCTCTGCTCTTCCGCCATTGATAAAAATTAGACAAAAGAGGAAAAATGAAGGAGTACCTGGCAGATGCTATTCTATTTTCAAGAACTTATTCATTCAACGAGTAGATGATATTAGATGTAAGTCATGTAAACTACAGATAATGTGAGTAGTTATGTATATTAAATTTAGTATATATATATATTATATATATATGTTATTATAGTATATATATATATACTAATAATAATCTATTAGCTAATGTTATATTACATTGATATATAGTATAGATATATATTCTATTATATATATAATAATATATATATATATATATTTGTATTAAATTATATATAGTAGTTTGAGTGAAATAATAGTATATTATAATTATTATATATATATATATATATATATATATATAAATATATATAGTGATATATATTTTGGTATATATTATAGATAATATAATAGTAGTTATATACTATACGTATATATATATATTCATTATATATATATTTATATATAGATTAAATATAGATTTATATTATTGTAATATAGTAACGAAATTTACATATTATATATATATATATAATTTATATATTATATATATATATACTATATATATATATATAAGTTTATCTAATAATTCTTTTCTTTCTTTTCTCACCCTTCCTCTTTTGCCCCAAGATTGGGGGGGTAAGTTGCTGTACAAGCATCGGAAAAGAAAAGTCACAGTAGTAGAGTAACATAGAATCTAACAACGTTCCGCAAAGATAAGTGCCAGCCTTTACCGCCCCTGACAATTGTACAATTTATATAATATAATAATATATATCACTCATATAATTTAGATAATAATAATTAATATTTAATAATATTAATATTATATATAAATATATATAATCTATATATATAACGCCGATTTTTGTTATATTTATTATATATAGGCTCTATATATATATTATATATAGAAGAGCCACAATCCATATGTATCTATTGCTATATTATCAGCAATATATATATATATGAATTAATTACCGCTATAAAGATTACTATTACCCCGTTTGTAATTATTTGTAGTCTATTTCCTTGACATAAATTAACAACACTGAACACAGTGAGTTTTATGACAGTATAAAATTTTATATTTCGTTTATACTTTATAGTTTAACAAGATATTTAAAACCATTTAAATTTATAAATTTTTAAGAAGTATTAAATTTCACTGTTTCATTAAGTAAATCCTTCCCTCTTTTTAAAATCATCATAAATGAGGCCTTCAATCTCCTATTAATGCAATTCAGAGGGATCTGAATGCATTTGCAACGTTATCTATCAGTGAAAATTTGGTGGCTAATATACTATTTATTGTTATTATATTATATATATTATAAATATAATATATATATATTATAATATGTTATAATATATTATTATTTATATATAATATTATATATAATATAATATAATGTGATTATGATATATATATTATATTATACACTTACATTTTTTCTATTTACCTCTTCACCTATGAAGGAGTTGCATTCATCCTGTCAGCCGCACAAGCATCTTTCTCCAGACGGTTCTTCTCCTGCACTTATTCCGTCTTTCTCTTCAGCGTCACGGTTATCTCACTTTTCGTGTAGCTGACATCTTCCGAGAGTCCGTCGACGAGTTCCCGGCCCATCTTCTTCCTCTCCATCCTATCACACCTTAGTACTAATACGGTCCTTCTGGCTGTGTCCTCCCCCTCCTTTTCCCGTCTCTCCTGCTCCATCTTCTCCAGATGTCCCCACCATCCCAACCGCTCGACAGCCATCTCCAGTGACCACTGCTTCACACCTTATATCTTCTCTAATACTTCAGTTCTGATTTTCTGGTCTCTTCTTTTTCCAAGTCATTAGTGTCTTGAATATATCCTCATCTCATGCGCACGCCGGCTTTATTTCTAATCTTCCTGCTCTTTCTCGGTTGTTGTCCATTGTTTCCGCTACGTACAGCGCATGGGTGTGGAGTCAGTAATGCTGTTAAAATAACTTTTTAGCTCTATTCGACTAGGAATGCCGTTTTTCCGTTGTTAATTTTGTCTGTGTATCTTTCGAATAAATAGGTTAAAGTAGGCATACCGCTTTCATAACTACATACTTTTTCCATTCTTCGTAATCTCTTCTCCACTTTCTCCCTTTCTGTTAAAACACCTCCGAGATAATTGAGGTATTTACCCCCTTCACCTCCTCCTCTCTCACCATCAATCTCATCCCCTCCTCATTTCCTCGTGTTACTGGCTAAGTATCTCTGTCTCTCTGTATGTTCATCTTCATCCCTGCTTCCTCCAACTTCCTCCCAAACAACTCCCCACTCTCGAAGATGCTCGCCTCCGATCTCTCTCGCTCCATACAGTGCCAGATTCGTCCGTAGTGACAAACTTATGTCCCTTCAAAAATTCTCCCGTATACGGGAAGCATGATACAAGTTTATAAAATATTTACCACGGAATAGTTTCTAGGGAACACCAATAAGAAATGTAGGAAAGACGTGTACTCGATTCATTCTGATTAATTAGTGGTTATAAATTTCCTGTTAAATGGGTTAATCCCGCAGGATTTGGGTGGTGCTCGACTCACTTGACAACATTTCTAAAAGAAAGGATTGCGCAGAGTATATGATTGTTGTGCATCATATCAGAGTTTATATAATTCTGACGCTACACGTAACCAAAGTGGCGCCGGTTTTTAGCTTAGTGTTACATATCAAAGTAATCCCCGCATAGATTGTAGCTCACCACAGCATTTCATCTCAATAAAAACTTATTAAAGCCTTGTATTGTGAAGTTAGACAATGAACCACTCGGGCTCAGAGTTTTTTACTTTTCTCGGAGATCTCAGAGTTAGGTCTCGCGGTGTATTTTATATGGACTCTGCTTTAGGAACGTATTGACGAGACTCAAGATGGTAGCGGAGATGTGGCTCGTAGGTATGGTTTGTCGCATGCGGTGCATGTATTTGATAATATTGTAGATAGACTGGGGACAGTCTCGATAGCGGGGGGGGTCCGCATGGGGGTTTGCCCCTTATTTTTGATTGTACTTCTGAACTGTTCTTTTGTTTCATTATCTCTATCCGAGGTAATACTAGAAACTTTGATATAAATATTACATTTCTGATTTGACAACGATATAAACAACGATATGATATGTTGTAAAGAGCAGTGAAGAAATGTTTTAGAGTGTTTCAAGCTGTCGAAATATCCAGCGGCGTTAGATGTTCACCACTGTTCACATTCATGTGAAGTTACAACTCATTTAAAGATTGCTAATACACTAACTCGCGAGCATCGAATGCACACCAATTCATAGCCTTTATTTATAGAGTGGGGAATTGACCAAGGCCGGGACTACTATTTTAAAAGAAAAAATAATAAGCGGTATAGAAGATTTTTCCCCAGACACCAAAAATGGATCAAAGCTCTCTACAGCTCGGGCGTATACAAGGTAGGTTGGAAATTTAATTATATGAGCGAGCTATCTAATGAAATTTTTTAAGCATTGTTGAAGCTTAAGAAGAGCTTTAATGGATCAAGATATTAACCTTTTATATATAAAAAATTAGATCTTTTTCAAGTTCTTTCTTTCATATGTGCCTATAAGTTTATTTATTTTATGTCTTTACGTTTATTCCTTGCAAAATATGTTTTGTGTACCTTTATGTATTTACATATGTATTTATATAGTTAGTGACAGTAACTGCTCTAATCATATTGGAAATGTGATGTTTGTTTTAGAAGGGTTTTCAAGCAACATCAACGAAACATTTTCAACATTTGGAAGTTGCAACAGAACTTGCTTTCTGTTAATGAAGAAATTATAATGCCTGTTGTGAGAATCAATGTAAAATGAAAAAGATATAGGGTATTATTTACTTCTATGAACTGGATTTTTATCAAAACCAGTTTAGAGAGGCAAATTCTGCTGTAAATACAAAGATTCACTATACTTACTAATCTTATTTAGTATCAGTACTTAGTTTAGAATTCATTGTGAAGATCTTAGTAAATTTTGATTGAATGAAAGTTATAATGTGCAGTCCTATTTAGATTGTTAAGAATTTTATCATTACCTCACTCAAAATGTGAAATCCAAAACCAATATTTTGCTACTCTGAAGAAGGCTCAAGCAAACTTTTTTCAATGTCTACATGAAGAGAAAAAATCTGCAGAACTGGTTTTTAATGAGTGTTCATCATAGCTTGCACAATATAAACGGAGGAAGTTATCAATTATTTGCTGTTAAGGGTCTAAAAATTAAGAATTTTTAACTAAATAAAATTTATCTTTTTTGTTTTTTTTCAATATTATTATTAGAATGTTTCATTAGTTTACTCCCTTTAATGAAGTAATATGTTTATATCTCTGCTATTTAATTATTCATAAGCTTATAATCTTACATATATTAATAACCAAGGATTTTCAAGAAGATATCAATATATATATATATATAATAGTAATAATGTGAATATATTAGCTATATTATATATTATATATTATATTAATTTATAAATATATTTATATATATTATATAATATTATTTACTATAGATAGATGTTAGATAATACTTCTAATCTACTCAGATAAAATGAAAAAACAAACAGTATATAATATATATTAATATATATATATAAAAGTGAGCTAATATATTTACTATATAATATTTCGCTGATTCATAATGATGTGTATACTTCCCAAATTACATCCCGACTTATATTATTAATTAATTATATAGAGGACTTATATATAAATATATAATTATTACAGATAAGTCACAGAAGATAATTTAGTTTGAATAAATAAATAAAATAACATTTTTGTCAAGTTGTATGTATTTTGTATCTTATATAACTATATAATATTCTTAATCTAAAACACCCCGAAATTTTTTTTTGCTACTGCCATATATACGGTATTATATATATATATATATATATTATATATTATATATATATATATATATATATATATATATATATAATATATCATATATATAATATATTAATATAGTAATATATATATATTAATAATATTATATATATATATATATTATATTTATTCTTAAATCTAAAAACACCCCGAAATTTTTTTTTGCTACTGCCATATATATTATGAATAAAACAATTAATAATATATATAATATAATATATATAAAATATATAATACTCGGTGAAATTGACTCGATTATAATTGACGACCTATATTATATATACTTATTACTTCCCCTGATATAGTAAGTTTATGTCTGTATACTACTAAGTTATATCTTATTAACAACGAGCACTGTATTATATACTGATAAAATATTGTACTGAAGATTGAAATTCAAACTTAAAGACGCTAAACAAAGTAATATTATAACAGGCTATATATATAATATATAATATTCTTAATCTAAAAACATACCCCGGAGATATATTTTTTTTCTTACGGCTCCTATAGATAGTAAATCAAATTAATAACTAAAAATATCGTTTTAAACTCGAGTCATATATGACTTATTATAATAAATTAGTATAATATATATATCAATTATACTAAGACTAAGAGTAAAACTAATACATTTTGAAAATTTTTGACAATCATGATATTTATAATCTTAACTATTTCACCGTATTAAAAATAACTATGTAAAATATGAAAAATATTTATACCTATATACTATATATATATTATATGTAGATATTACTTAAACGAGATGGTTAATATGTATATTAGATATATCAACATCGTCATCATCATCATCATTAATCATCATCATTCACATCTCATCATCAATCATGCATTACATCACCCAAATAACTTCTTCCCTACACCCAGAGGACTAGCGGTGGAATATAATCATGAGTTTCCACCCAAAGAAATTAAACCTTTAATGGGAGGAAGATTTCGATAAATAAATGAAACTCAAATTAAATTTAGAGGTGAGTCGAAGAATAATGACACTAGACAACAGTGAATAAGAATAGTAGAAAAAGAATATTAACGAAGTACTCAGAAAAGAAAAGCCAGCCTACCGCATGGCACCTTTATAACCTTTTTAGTAGAGAAACCGTCGCATTCTAAGAAACTCCCCCTAAAGAGTCTTCACGGAACAGCGACGGAACCATCAACTATAATAAGTGACAATCTCTAGCAATGTGGGTTAATCCCTTTAGGCCAGGTGGCACATCACTAATACCCCAGGAATGAAACTCACCAATACCCGCAATTATACACCACAAGGTTTATATTATACGCACCGTTATCTTCTCTATTTCGCCTATACTGCCAAACTACGACATTTCTCTGTGCCAAGGAAATTCGTATTTAACATACCCCTTTACTGATCCAATCCACTTTTTACTGCATTGTGAGTCTCCCAGCCGTTCGCGTAGTGTGCAGGACACTTCACTACTGTACATTTCATACTACAATCCAGCTTAGAACACGAATTCCGAGGTAATACATCACATACATTAGGACAATTTTAGAAATCATAATCATGTACCTGTTCATATTATCTTGCTTATACAATTACCCCACTACCACACGATTCTCGTATTACGGTTCATGTTTCTCATATATTTGTCGAATTCTTCTACTAACTTCGCCCTTAAGATTTGCTGATCTGGAAATACACAATTTTAGCTTGGGTAAGATCTATATTAACAACTCTTTCTATTCCAAACCATAGTTTCACTACATATATTAACAATACATTAACACAAGGTAATAACATACCCATTCATATTATAATATATTATTAGCCAATACGTTTATGGAGTATAAACAGGATATATAATAACTGGTGACAAATATAACAATGAATACTATATAGGTAATATATATATTGCAATACGTAATAATTAACTTTATTAAGGTTATTATGATTATAGATATAATATATAAACTATCACCGGTTATATTTTTAGGGTATTCCACATTTATGTTTATATGTAATGTGAGCAGATGAATATAATCTGAGATTATATCTCCCACAGATGGAAAATACTATATTATATACATATAATAATAATTCATATAGATAATTTTCTAGGGGGTGGAGTCGGAGTCGGGAGTCGGAGTCGGGAATTTCAAAACAGGGGGGATGGGAGTCGAGTCGGAGCGGATCGGGTAATATTCAAGAGGTCGAGTCGGACAATGTCGGAGTCTCAAAAACAATAAGAAAAAAACCTGAAACTACTTTGGTAGTCGGTATTTTCAAGAGGTGGATCGGATTAGTCGAGGAGTCGGAGTTCGAAGATTTTATGAACGAAACCTCCGCTACCTGTCTGGAAATTACAAACTAGCTTGGTTACTTAGTATATTATACTTCCTAAAGTATTAAAATAGATATAAATTATTATTAAAATGGGAAGTAAATATATATATATTATAAATACATATATAATGATTACATATAATAAGTATTATTATATATATATATATATATATAATACTATATATAATATATCATTAATAGCTAACATACTATATACCCAATGTATATATATATATACATTACTTAAAAGAGTTTGTAGTTTATACATTATTATTATCGAAGTCAGTGGAGTTATAGGTATACAATACTCATTTATATCAGATAGCTGTAGTCCCTACTTTTACAGCGTTTATATTCATAGTAGTTATAGGGTATAGGCGGCCAGGGGAGGCATGGCCCCCCTCCCGATAAATTTACTAGTACATCATATAAAAAATTTGTAAGAGTGTATCATATTCTGTATAATATAAAAAGTGCCAGAGTTGTTAAATTAAATTTTATATAATTCGTCGCTGTTCGGAACAAATCTAAATACATAAAAGATAATTACTTAATAATATCAATATGAAAACCATATTCATATATATGAGAAATAATGCATACATTTTATAGTAATATTCAGCTAGTAATTATTTTCAGTGTATATTATAGAAAATGATGTTTAAAGTCGATTACTCAGATGTATGTATTGTGATATATATATTATATATAATAATACTATATATAATATATATTAATAGAAATACCTGTATATTACTATATAATATATTATATATTATATATATATAAAGGTATATTATAAATATATTTTATGACACTATATATATATAGTATATTATAGTAGTTATCTAACAACACCTTCCAAAATTATTCCAAAAAATATAACAACCATCCCCTCAAATACATTATACAATGCAAAACAAACAAAACTTATAATTTATATTAGTATACCAATATCCATTTATATAACCAGTTATAATTTAGTAGTAATATATATATATATAATAATGATTTAAATAATATTCACATTAGGAGACGAGGTTTTATTATAATATATAATTACATTATTATTAGTATAGTGTAAAAGTGTATATATATTTCTTCCTTATATGCATTTGTCTAATTATATCACGTATAAACTAATGAGTATATGTATATATATTGTATGATTGCCTCAATTATAATACTGAGTAAGAATAGACTAAATATAATAACGAGATATTATATATTAGGTGTGGTCAAATGTTAGTTTGTTTAAAATTTAAAAATCTCTTAATAATTTTAAGAAATTAAGGATATAAATTATAATGTTTTTAGTCTTTTGGTCAAGAAATCGGCATGTAGTTAAAAGTTATTTTACCAAATTTCATTGTAACATTTTGATCATACATAAATCGTAGTATTGCTTATGTAGAGCTAGATTTTCCAAATGGTTGTATTTCTCGATAGGGTAGTTATTTTGGAGTGATCAAACCCTTTTAGTTGTTTATCAAATTAATTAGGTCAATTTAGTAAATGGTGTCACATAGGCCTATTCATATTCCATTAATATATTATATTTATATTATAGTTATTCGAATTGATTTAATAAAAAAATAGCTTCTAATTGCTGGACACTTTTTGTATGAATCAGTTTTTATATAAAATTTAAATTTGATATTTACAGTTACATTTTGAATAGTTATTCAATTATTAAAAGGAGAATTATAAATATTTTATTTTAATAACTTACCTTTTAAAATATAGGTCTCCGGCCGAAAAAGCCGCGAGCCTAGTGGTCTCCGGTCGGAGCCGGAGATCTGTTAAAAAAGGCCAGAACTACCGTGCATGCCGGAGCAAATTCGGGTGCCCTCCTCTATTCTCCTTACAATATATATAAATATATTATATGAGTACTATACATATTACTACAGCCACAGTAATATATTACTAGTCCTCAATAATATATAATAACTATTACTATAATAGACTATATAATATTATAATTAGATATATATATCGGTTATATATATATAATCTATAAGTTCTGTCATTATAAGTATTTCAGCTATATATATATACAATAATTATCATATGGAATGATTCGAATTAACTCATTGAAAGCGTGACAAAGGAAAGTTATTGTCTAGCCATTACTTGTGCTCAAATGTCACCAAACTGATAAAATGCGAAAGGGGCAGTCACCGTCGATTAGGTATTTTGGTAATATCTTTCAAACTGCTTAGATTGCATGAATACTAACTAAATTCTATTACCATTATTATATAATTATTAATATATATAATATATATTATACTGTTTATATATGCATATAATATATAAATAATACTGTTATAGGTATATATATATATACTATATATTATAATTTCTACCCTATAATTCTTTCTCCTACATGCTATACTATATTTTCAGTCATTAATAGTATAGCAAATCATCATTTTCTACCACCTTTTCAACATTAGGTGACATTGGTGAGGACTGGTGATACAGCTGATAGAAATGCCTACCATCTTAAGTGACCTCATTAGCGGAGGGTGAAAATTTTTAAGAACGATTGTAAGGGTCCCAACACTATATGAACATAAATATAGAAGACTCTCCCTTCTTGATTGTGGCATGCTAGCGTTGGCACTGATTCATATATGGGGAGTATCGTATCTCGAAAAGGATGGTGGGTTTAATTTTCAAATACAAAAGTTAGTTATTTACATTCAACAGCTAAAAAATCTAAAAGATTCTTGATAAAAAAAAAAATTTATTTGCTAAAAAGAAATTTTGCTCGACAACTCTGGATCCAAAAATTTGATTTATTCGAAAAAAAAAAAAAAAGAATTACTTACATTGGTTAAAACACATTAGTTTAATAAGTACCACTTATAGTATCTCTGTTGGTCATTCTTGTAATCCCTCCTCTACATATAACATAATCGGATATAAATATTGATACATAAAAACTGTATAAATAGTTATGTTACTGTAGTAATTTATTTGCTTACTCAACTCGCCTGTATGCCCTATATATATGAAATATAGCGATATTAAATATATATATATATAGTTACTAATTTATATATATATATATATATAAAGTATAAGCATGATTTTTTTAGTTATAATATTATTATTAATACATATAATATTACTATTCACTTTTTTTCTATATAGAAAATATTTATAATATATTTATATATATGGCTTTTATTTTATATTAATATATATTTATCATATATATATATATATATATATATATTATATATTATTATATATATAAAACTTTATCATTTGAGCTGTAAATGATTTAGGTTATGTGTTGAGAACCAGTCTGACAGTTTATAGGTGATATATATATTTTCATATATATATATAATATATATAATATTAAATATTATATATATTATCTATATATAAATTATATATATTAATATATATATATATATATATAATATATATATATATATTATATTATATAACTATTTTTTATTAGTATATACTGGCTCACTACCCTCACCAGAAAAAAATTATTTTATATTATATCAAGATTTATATTTTATCAAAGATATACTTAGGTGTGATATATTTGTGTATATTATATTTATAATGGTCTAGTATTGTAGATATTATGTATTATATGATATATATGCTAAGATACAGGAATATATAGTTAAATTATTTGTAGGGATGGAGTAGTTTATTAGCTCAAAAATAGTAATATAGTATATAAATAGATAATAATATATATATTATAATGTATATATATATGATATATATATAGTATATATATATATTTATATGAATATGAGTTAGATGTTATAGTGATTTAGTAATAATATATATTTATATTATAATTATAAGGAATGGGTAGCTTATAGATATAGTAGTATATAGTATATGAATAAATATTTTATATCTTATATATATATTGAAATATTAGTAATAATCTCCTTAATAATAGACCGTCTTAACGGATAGGCTATAGTTTATTACTGTTATATATTAGAAATTGGTAACTTTAATATATGTATATTAGTAGTATATAATAAAATATGGTCTGATATTATTTGATATATATATTGTATATATTAGGTTATATATTATATATATATATATTATATATTAATATGAGTTCTACTGAATTAATAGAGAGGCTTGATAATATATATATTTAGAAGTATTATATTATAGTGGTTAGTACTCTATATATATATATATGATAATGTTACCTATATTATATAAATAAGATATAGTATTAATTAAGGATATATTAGATAACTTTAAAAAGAACATAGGTTAAAGATAAGATATAGTAAGTATAGAATTTAATATATATTAAGTATATAAATATTGTTATATATATTGTATATATATATATATTGTAATAGTGTTATTATGGTATATAAAAATACATATATATTAGTTTATATATATTATGATATAATATTATTATTATTATTAGGTATATATAATTATTTAAATATGTGAATGATTATATATATATATAATATGCGTATCATGTATTATATATATTATACTATTAGTGATATGATATAGGATATATACTGATGTATATTGTATAGTATAGTATATATTATAAAAGTAGAACAATATATGATATCTTAGGGGTAGAAGTAAGTATATATATATATAAATAAGTGGTATGTTTGTGTGAGATCAGATCTTTAACATTGAAGCAAAATATGATTTTATAAGATGAATAATATTGATATGGAGTAATAGAAGAAGAATAAATTATATTTTAAGGTTTTATGTGAGTAATTATCTATTTTTATGATTTTAATGGTTTTTTTAATTTTAGCATATTATTATAAATTTATTTTATAGATTCTTATAATTAAAATTACGCAAAAAAAGTAAAACCATTTGTTTAATTGATATGGTAATTTCACCATTTCTCGTCTGTGTTAAATCAATTTACTGTTCATTAACTTCGTGTTATTGCTATGGCATCATATAGAAATTGTGAAAGTATATTAATAGAACTTAGTGAAAGCTTCTTATATTATCATATAGTTATAATTTGATAAATAAAATTGCAATGAATAATATAAATTATTGAGTGTTTAGAATATAATTGTGATAAGTATTCTGAATAAGCCTCAAAAATTAAGTGCAATTCTCCTGTGGAAATGATTAAGTGGTGATTGAAAAATAATATTAAATAATGTTATAGAGCAACCTCGTGTAGCAAGTTGTATAGTAGTTGTAGTAGTATTATTATTAGCGTTATTTGATTTTTTATATTCTATCAGTTTGATTATTATAATTATTATAATTCCATTTTTTTATTTAATAATTTTGAAGGTAAATAAAATAATAGAAGTTGTTCTTTTCCCTGGCAATGTAGTGTTATGTGTAGTTTTATATATATACTATAAGTTAATAAAAACGTGTAATATATATTATTATAATAGTGATAATATAGGTCATAAGTAGGTTGTTATAGTATTAATTCTTCTTATATTTCTTCTGGAGTCCAATTAATAGTATTTATTCAATATTTCATTTGCAAATAATACCAACTATAATTGAATTGAATAATTGAGCGTGACTAGAGATATAATATATATAGGTTAGTGTATAAAGCTGACATCGAGAAATGAAGTCAAGTAAATGAAGTGTATATATATATATATATTTATATAGTATATAGAGTGAGATTGCTATACGCTATCACTATTATAATTAAGCTAGTAGTAATTGAATTTTTTAGGTTTTTATTATATTAAAAAAAAGGAACAGAATAGAATCTATATATATATATATATATATAATATATTATATATATGTGAATATATATATATATATATATATTATATCATAGTGTAGTATATAGGGATCCTATATATAAAGATGTTATTGATAAAGCAAGAAATGTGGTGATGAGTATTTGGCTATATATATACTCTATATATATATATATATATAATATACGGGTGTGTTATTAAAAGATGTGAATATATTATATATATATATATATATATATATAATAGCGTAGGTTATATGATAATAGTAAACGTAATAGTAATACAAGTGTAAGTTATAAATGGTATATAGGTTGTATTGTAGTGAGTGATAGTGAATACTATAAGATCTTATATACTATCTCTAAGTGTTGAGTTATGATTTAATAAGATGGTGTAGTACAGCTGGACAGTGTTATCTAGTGTTTATAAATTAATTTATTCAATATTATATATAGGTAATATTGTTGTGATTGTAAATGGAGAGAAGGTGGCTGGTGCAATAAAATCGTCTGCGTGAATGTATCATGGAACTAAGTCTTTTAGTATAAAGATGCTATAGGGTCTTATCTAATGTATATACAGCTTAATAATAGTTGTTACCGTGGTTTATTGTATAGTATTATATATATACTAATTTTAATATTTTAAAATATTTCAATATTTAAACTATTTTATAGTTAATTTTTTATTGCTTCTGTTTAAAGGTACTAATATAAGTATAAGTTGAGGACTAATTAGTTTTCTGATGAGATAATGAAGTTTTTTTTAATAAATTATATCGCCTCACATAATTAAGTGAGAGTATTTTATCCTTAATATTAAAGTAGCTTGCTTGAAATGAATGACTCATATTTGCAAATTAAGTAGTTTCTTATGAGCTTTAAAAATTTTTGCTCATAATACTAGAGAGAGTGAGTGGGGAGTGAGTAGAACTCTCTCTCTATATATATAGGTATATACCAGCTGCTAGTCACATACGTACTATATCATTATATGGATAATATATTAGAGAGTTTGGACTACTACGTATAATACCTACTCCTTACATAGGTCTATATTATTTTAGTCTAGTGTTGATAAGAAAGGTATATTATAGGTTATACGTACATTAGCTAGTTAATTATTGTAAGAATAAATGAATAACATATTAGCGTATTTATATCCTCACCTGTGGCTAGATCAATAGAGGTTATTGATCCTCTCTCCCTGGCATACCGAGAGCGCTGCATGAAGGTGTGTGTCACAGAAGTCAGGATTTATTTAAAAGTTCAAAAAATAGAGCGACAATGAATCAGTATGTTCTCCATAAATTTTACCACAGGGTGGATAAAAATAGAGCGAGTTTGAGTCATTCGCTGTCAAGTCTCGCGTCAGAGAGAGAGCTTCGAGGTAGAGGAATGACGACGCCGTGACCGTGTAGGAAAACGAGTTGCAGGAGTTCTTGCACGAAGGAGAGTTAGCTGTGATTACACGAATAGAGAAGAAAGTTCTCAGGGATTGAGTCAGATAAAGACGCAATTGTGCTCTCGTATGGATCAGAAATGTTGATGATTTGGCTCTAGAGGCTCGTATAAGTGGAGAGAGAGATAATATTGGGATGGTCGAGTATAAGAGAATTATTAGTATTGATGAAGTGTGCGTGAGAGTAGTGATTATCATAGTCAATAAAGCCTTAGTGAATCCCGGCTGTGAGGTTAAGGGTGAGAACAGTGTTTGTGTAAAGGTGTGTAGGTGTGTGTGGGGTGACGAAATTGTATCAGATATGGCCAAAAATGATAAAACTTTTCCAGTAACTTGAGATTAAGTTCCAAGTACTCGTCCTCTCTCTACTTCTTCATTCATTTAAACTTTGAATTACATTTTACTCATATATTTAATTAATATACTAAAAAGATTACACGAACGTAGAACCGTGACTTACGATAATATTCACATCAATATTTCATCAATCCCCTTAAAAGAAAAGAACATAAGTCATTATTATTTTTGATCAATAATATTTTACCTATCAACTAGGACTACTAGTATAAATAATCTTTATTACTTGAACCTTTTTACTTAGCCTAATTTTTGTTCCCCTTCTCGTTCCATCTTCTTCATTTTCTCTACCTAACAGAAAAGAATAAGAAGATCCATTATTCAATACTCATTGGTAAATTCCACAAATCATAAAATCACAAAAAATAATTTCATTGAACGCTATTTTTACTTCTACACTGATGTTGCCTCGCCTAAATTCGTATTTTAACATTGGTTCGGACCTTGTTTCGTTGCCATTGATATCTTCAAAGGACTCCCCAAGTGGTCAATATGTAGCATTTGTTTTTGTAGGTCGACCATTGGATACGGTTTTCCAGCATATCCGTTCCTTTTATTCTTTGATGTCCATCATATGATGTAGAATTTTAACCTAAATTTATATTGGTAAAATTTTTTTTCCTGTATTAATTTTAACAACATGTTTGTGCACAAGTTATAGAAATTGGATATTTGAAATTGGTACTAGAGAGAATGTTTTTCCTCTATATGGTTCTTTAGTTTTTCTTGCTTGAAAATCTTGCACTTTAATAATATTACAATTACAGACGACAAAAAATCAATAAGACCATCTTGTCACACTCCATGCTAACCAGAAAACACCACAATTTACTCATCTAATAGTTAAACTATCACACATTTGACAGACTACTCAAACTCCCTAGGGTACCTAGTATCTACTCTGATAGTATTAGTAATCGCAATATTGATAACTCAAACTATAAAGGATTAAAAATCAAACTATAAAGGATTAAAAATTTTGATGATGATTTTTAGCGCAGAATTAGAATTACAGACTTCAATCCGGGCTAGGTTCCTTGTTATTCCCTTGTAATTCTGATTAAAGCTGCAGGTTTCTCTTTTTTTTTATTTATTTAATGGAGGTTTAAAATAGAGGGAAATTTTTATAGTTGTAAAAGTTATAGTATTATAATAATACGTAGAGTATTGTTGGATAATAGGTTTTTAATGAAAAAAGAACATTTCATGACTAGTGATTTAGTTGTCATTCGCCCACTCGCAGATACCAGAGGAGAAGAACCTGACGAAGTAATAGCTGATGGTGCACTAGGAAAGAAAACTGTGAAAGCTATAACCATGTGACTTACCATGGGATGAGTGTACTATTGTTGGTCAAGAAATTTACATTTCATTAGTCGAGCCTGGGATAATAACTAAAAAATTATGTTCTCTCCCTTTCACATACCAAGTCCAGGACAAATATTGGAGGTAAAATAAAGCGAAATTTGGTATATAAGGGTACCGGTTACGTAAGTGACGAAGGGCAAATGGCCCTATGAAACAAGTCTAATCGGAAAATTTCACTGAACAAATATCCAATTATTATTTCATATATAGGTAATATTATATATATATAATATATATATATATATATATATATATATATATATATATATATATATATATATATACTATTAATATAAATATATATATATATATAATATATATATTAATATATATATATATATATATATATAATATATCAGTCATCATCAATCTATCATCAATCATCATCACATCTCATCAAATCATCATGCATCATTATCACTCATAATCATCATTCATTAATCATCATCATCATGCCATTCATCAATCTTCATCATCATCATCATCATCATCATCATCATCTATCATCATCATCATCATCATCATCATCACAATTCAAATCATCAATCATCATCAATCATCATCATCATCATCACATCATCATCATCATCACATCATCATCATCATCATTCATCATCATTCATCATCATCATCATCATCATCATCATCACATCATCATCATCATCTCAACATCATCATCATCTCAATCATCATCATCATCATCATCTATCGATCATCATTCATATCTATCATCATCCATCATCATCCCATGAATCCAAAATCTAGGAATGCTAACTCCACTGATTCCTTCATCACCTTCATCATCATCACAATCAATCTCTCATCACTCATCATCATCAGTCTAATCAACAATCATCATCATATCATCATCACATCATCATCATCATCATCACATCTATCATCATCATCAATCATCATCATCATCATCATGCATTCGATCACATCATCAACAGTCATCACCATCATCCATCATCAATTGCATTCAATCACAATCATCACATCATCATCATCATCATCATCATCATTCATCATTCATCACACTCATCATCATCATCATCATTCATCATCATCATCATACATCATTCATCATTTTCCTCAATCAATCTTCAAAATCATCATCATCATCCTGAACATCACTCATTGTCATGATTCTTGAGTGTCATCATGACGTCTATCATCATCATCAATCATCATCAATCAATCACTCATCATCACATCATCGCTAATGAACCTGGAAGTAAGCGTGCGTGCACATGCATTCGAAAAGATAGTAGAAGAATATTGACAATAATCGAAAAGAACCAGTCTTACCGCCCCCTTGTTATACTATTATTGAGAACTCTCGTCTTTAGTCAGCCAAAATCCACTCCTAGACCTTTCACAGCAGACCGCGCATCGTGACCTCACTTATTGGCATAAATTCGTCAAAGGTATGGGTTCAATCCCCCTGCCCCAGGTGGGTCACAGACCATACCCCTCGACAAAAACCTCGCTCATCTCCTCCACTATATTGTACACACTATTATTCTCTGCCTCTGCCACTCACATTTTCTCTCCTTCAGACATTCTGTTTACTGACCTCAATCCACTTTTCTTGACGGTCTTCCCAGCCTCGATTTCCACTACCTCATCTCACCACTATACATTCCCGCTTCACCAATCCGCTCTGTCATTCACTTTCCGCATCCCAATACCATCTCATACATACTTACATTATTCTTTCATTACCTCTATCTTCACATCCAACACACTCTCTAAAACGTTCATAGTTCCTCATTGTTGTCAATACTTCTCACACCTAATACGCCCTAAAGATTGTCCCTCTTGAACACATTGAACCATTAAGATCTATTATCGCTTTATTCCCAGACCATAGTTCACTATACATACTTCACAGGTAAAACATACCTCGTCATGTAAGTACCTGAGCGCACTGAGGCTTAGTCCCTTTCATCCATTCGAACGATTTAATTCACAGGCCCACCTTCCGCCATTCACACTTTCCCTATCTACTCTCTGTAATTTATCACCCGTTCCCTTTGTGTTATCCAACATAATCCTAAAGATTAAACCCCAGACACTTGTTCAAGCTGCACCACATCTAACATAACTTCACCCTGAAGGGACTGTCCTTCACCACAACCATAACCTTTCTTTTATCTACGTTTACTTTCAAACATAACTCCTTTTACACACCGTTGCCAATATCTTCCCTCACTCAATCCATCTTCAACTCTAATTGCAGATTCGCTCACTACAAACAATCATCCGCATATTAAAAGGTAGTGCGTTCCTCTTCACTCAGCCGGTTCCATTGTCGTCCATCATTCTAAACACCATTGTCCAGCCACCGCCCATCTCTAATCTTCTCATAACCTCCATCAATTACTATACTGAAATAACCAGGAGTACATAACACATTTCTTCCTCACCTCCGCTATTAATATAAACCATTCACTTTCAACCACCAATCTTCATTCTACACACGCTTTCACTATCGTCAATATCAATACTTGATGTCCATTCAGAAGCCTAACCCCATCCGAATACCATTATATCATCTATGACAATTGCCATAGAGCTTCCCGATTATCCTATCAACACCGTTTGCAAATATCCATAAGACCTAAATACAATTTATCTCTTTCTTCCCCTATTTCTCAAGTCACTTGTTTCAATTAAGTATTGATCCACACCATCCTCTACCACTCCTACGCATCCTATGTTCTTTCATTGCACTCAATTTCAGTCCTTCATTTACTCGACGCACCTTATCTTTCGATCCAATAATACCTGTACCTAGTATTAAAATCTTTCCTTCAAATCATCTCACTAACCTAGTATCTTCACTATTATATTCTACAGTTCCCAATATCTCTCTTGAACCCCTTATATAAGGGTACTTATTACTGCTCTTCTCCATCCATCGGAACTGCACCTTAATGCGTCTACATACCTTATGCTTCCCATCCACTTAAGCACCATGTCATATCCCTTATGCTTCACACCTCTTATGCTTCACATTCTATACATGCATATGTATATCTTCAGATCTTCTCACCCAAGCCATTACATTCCTCCTTGCAACCCACACACATTCTATCACCTCTTCATTACCGTCAATATATTCAGATTTTCGAAGTGTTCCCTCAAAATCCTCCTCACATCCATTTCTATCAGTTAATACTCAAAACGCACCTCATTCCTATTTCACTTATCTAACAGCAGGGTCCCTATCTCAATTTCTTAACCTTTCGCGCTTCTTTCCAGTAAGAGCTTCCTATCCCTTGTAAGTCCCTCATCTTTCCTCCAAACTGTTCATTTACCCATTTTTCCTCCTACACTTCATTTACCTCTTCTTTTCTCCACGTATGCACCTTTTAGTCATTTCTTTTTTCCTCGTTATATAAAATTCCAAACATCTTCTTTTGAAACTTCATCATTTGGTTTTAGTACATCAGTCATTCTATATTAATATAATATATATATATATATAGTCTTATTTATTAGTATATATAATATATATATATATGTATAATATATATCATATATATATATATAATATATATATATATATAATATATTATATATATAAGTATATAATATATATAATATAATATATATTATATATTATATATAATTATATAATATATAATAATACTATTATATATATATTTTACATATATAATATTAATATATATTTATATATAAGATATTATATAATATATATATATATAAAATATATTATATATATATGTGAGTTATAAGTTGTATATAATATATATATAGATATATGTATAATATATATATAATTTATAATAATTATATATATTATATTATTTATATATAATATATTATATATAATATATTAATAAATTATAATATTATATAATATATATATAATTATTATATATACATATATGGTAGAACGTCTCGTGGCGTAGGAGTGATTGACGTAGCCGACTGTCATGCAGAATCTACGCTGGTTTAATCCTCCGCGTAGCAGTCTGATTTTTTTTCTTCCTGGGTGGCAAGAATTAAAACATGGTGCGAACACTAGGTGCGCTGAGCTTTGGAAACGCCTTAATAGTTCGATTTCCGTCAGTCCCTCCGTGTTAACCCTCTGATAGGGCGGATAAAGCACCGTTATAAAAGCAAGTATAAATATATAAATATATATATAATATAGATAATATATAAGTATGATTATATATATATATATATTATATTATATATATTATACATATATATATATATGAATACTATTTAATATATATATATATATATATTATAAGATAATATATTTATGATTTTGTATGAAAGGTCTTTTCATTGGCTTTTGCAATCATCTAAATGCTCAATAATGTTACTGATGTTATAGACAATTATAAACACTTACAAACTTAGCTTAATTTTATATCTCCCCTTAATCCATTAACAAATTAAAGCTTTTGCCTTTGCTGTCAAGATAAACCTTTTTTCCTGCAGACGGGAAACTTTAAAACACACTTCTCAATCTCTAAATATACTGAATAAACATATTGGAACTTCTATAGAGCGAAAGAAAAATCTAGATTATAGCAGAAAATTCTAGCATAAGACAATTTGGTGACTGTTTGGACCTGGTCATTAATATCAGCAACACTCTCCCTTGGTTACTACATAATAAGTAGGAAAGCTAATAGTCACAACTGGTAGTCAAAAGCTTCAGCAGGAAACGCTGGTGATGGTGAGGAAATAATAGGACCCATAAGGAAAGATTCTGAATATGTAGGTTGCAGATTATATTCAATGGGCGCATTATTCATGGGTTAGATAATCAAATTATTCTTCCCTAAACTGTTTAAACTTTTTAATAAAGCTTCTATATACAAGTATTGGAACTAAATGTTCCGTGGCGTTTATACTACACCAGAATTAGAATTAGCTTTAAAGAAAGGGTTAAGCTTTTAGCTTCATTTTAAAAATGTAATTTTTAAATTTGTTAGATTTATTTTGGTGTTAAATTTTTCTCTCCAATAATCATTCTATTTTATATATTTTTAATGTTACAGATTATCACAGATAGCGACGAAGATAGACTACAATGAGACGAGAAGGTGACGATCAAATGCGGCCCATGATGGACACTGAACGACGTTGCTTTGGATTACCCATTGCGATTGTTTCAAAGAATACTCTGCTCCCAGAGATCCCAGAGTGTGTTGGTATGTAATTTCTGAGACAAACATTTTCAGCCTACTAGTGTAACTATTGCTTAAACTGCAAAATATAATTTATATATATAATAATTACTATATGGTTTGGTGGTGTTATTGGTTTATATTATAAATATTAATATCTATATTATAATATATATATTTATAGACATAGTATATTATATATATATATATATATAATATATTATTATATCTTTTTTCTTTCTTTAATCTAGCCTCTTTGCCGCCCAAACTGGGGGTAAGTGGTGCGTGTCATGGCATCGAAAAGATAAAGCAGTAGAATAATATACAAAAGTCCTGAAGGAATAGTCCAGCCTACCGCCCCCTCTTACCATTAATAGTGAAACTCGTCAACAGACAGAAAATACCACCCTAGAAGCTTCATGGCTGCGACGACCCTCACTATGGTAAATCTATCGTCAAATGTAAGGTTCATCCCTGGCCCAGTGGCCATCTGAACCATACCCCCTCACAAACCCGCCATTCACTCCTATTATGGCCCTTTCTTTTCTCCGCCTCTGCCAAAGCTCACATTTCTCCCCTTCAGACATTCGTTCACTCGACTCAGATCCACTTTCTCTTCGTCTCTCCATGCCTGTCGCTTCCCAACCTCTCCTATACTCTCGCTTAGCCAACCGACTACCATTCATCATAATTCCACATGACAAACCATCTCAACGTTTCTTTATTTTCTCATTTACCCTTTCTTCAACACATCTCATCTCTAATACGTTCATTCCTCATTTTAATCAACATTCTCTCAACTCTAAGCCATGCCTCCTAGAGATGGTCCATGTCTGAGACACATTGAACTTTAGATCTAAATTCTTATTCCAGACCATTATCTCACTACTATATCATATAACACAGTAACAAACAATACCTCATGTAACCAGCCGCACTCAGACTTAGTCCCTTTACATTCACCAACGATTTAATTGCCAGCCACCTTCCTGCCATTTCACAACTTTCCTATACCACTCTGCATCATCCTTTCCTTCATCCAGAATATACCTCTAAATATTTTAAACTCAGACACTTGTTCCACGCTGCTCACCTCTTAACATAACTCACAACTGAGGCCTGTTCTCACGTCACAACCCATAACCTTACTCTATCTACGTTTATCTTTCAAACCCCTCCTTTTACATATACTACACCCTGACCCAAATCTTCTCTACCTTAATTCCCTCTCAAACTTCACCTTCATGATTCCCACATCAGAATCCCAAATCATCGCATAATAAAGTAGGTCAATCCTCCACTCATCTCCCATATTCTCCATCTTCTAACATCCATTCTCCTGCATTCCCCACCTCGAATTCTTTTTTCATAACCCCACCCATATATATATATATTAATATATAATATAAATATACATAAACAAACTAATTATATATATATAATATATTATTATATATATTATATATATAATATAATATATATATGAAGAGTAATATATATATATATACATATATAATATTATATATATATTATATTAATATATTATTATATATAATATATTAGTATATATATATATAGTATGATATATATAATAAATATCTATAAGCTATAAAATTATATAATATATAATTAAGTATATATTATGGATATTTGTGATTGCATAAGTCACTTACTCATACTCTTGAGCAAAATTTGAACGCTGAATGGTCGAACAGCCCCAACGATCCTCACATGCGACAATGGCTTTTTTCGCCACCTTAAAGTTTGAACCCAAGTAAAACATCCTAATCACATAGAATTACAAGGAATCCTGGAATGAACTCCTAATACTCCGTGTAAATAACACTGACTTACTCAAACAAACTTTTGATGATTTAATAAGAATGTTCAAAATTTTTTTCGCGAGCAGGTTCGTTTTTAGCGTAGGCAAACAACAAATCCAATTAGAGCAATTTAAATAAAAAAATATTAAAAGATATAGCTTTGTGAATTAATTTACATAATCGGGCCTTTATATATATATTGATATAATATTATATATAATATAATATATATAAATATTATATATATATATATATAATATATTATATATATAATTACTAGTATACTATATATATATATATATAATAACAAGATTATTATATTTAATTATTTATAAAAAAAAAAAAATAAATGAAAAAACATTTAAAATATTATTCCAAATATCAATATTATATATAATATACTAATTATAATATAGGAATATATATATATATATGTATATATACTACTTATATATAATATATATATATATTATATATATATATATATATGATATTATATATATTATTTAAAATGATATATATATATATAGTATATAGTAATATAATATACTGTCATCGAAAGAATCTTTGCTAAAATATTCAATTAATAAAATAAATTAAATATTAATTTTAAAATATTTCAGATTTAAAATTTAATCAAGAGCAAAACTATGTATACACAAGTGATGTATCACTGTCAGTATCCAAAAGTTCTATTTAGGGATATCAAACCTTAATCAATCGTTTCGGTATCTCAAAAAAAAAAAAACATAATACCTAACTGCCATTAATAATAAAATATCAAAACTCTTGCAATGATGTAAATATACTGTGAATAAATTGACCAAAATGTAAACCCGTGACTACTTTTCAAATGAACCAATCTAACCAATATTTATTATTGAAGATAATAAAGACTGATTAGAAAATAAATATTATAATCAATATTTAAACCTTTAATAATATTACGACAAAAAAAATATTAGCAAAATACTCTTTAAAAATACTTTCAAAAATAAAATGAATTAAATCATAAACAAAATAATTATAACACTTACGACTTCAACAATGCACGTAAAAAAATCACCTGTAAATAATTTATTAACAAGAACCTTTAATAAATACGCAGGTAATTTGAACACCTTTAGAAAACTTTAAAATATAAAATAATGCGAATTTAACACCAAAATATTTCACATGTAAAAAATGCAGGTAACGCTATGCAATTTTAGGTAAAACTAAAATCTTGCAAACGACAATTATCAAACGGTAAATTTAATTTTAATTCGACGGAAATAAACAAAGATGTTGCCACATTTAAAATACCACCAAACACATGTACGGTCGACAGAAATCCAGGATAAAGTCTCTCTTATAACCCAAACATCATGTTTTATACTCAGATACTCCTCGATACAAAAACCGACCAATGATACAAACTTACATTCACAAGACATAATATGATCACACCTTTACTACTAAAACAGCAGGTACAAGTATACTATTAATTACAAGGGAAGGAGGAGCAATCTGTCAACGTCTCATTCCTGAAAATAAAAAAATACGCAATACCTTCTGAAATCTAACTCAATCTTCAACTTTCATAATACATATTGAGCACCACACCTTCTTTTTCAATATTAAATAAATAAATTTTCGCTAATTCTTAAAATCAAAATTCACTTAATTAATAAAAAAAAAAAACTTACCAAAAATATATATTTTTGAATTTTAAAATATATTCTTTGAAAAATTATTTAACAATAAGGTACAGACGTATAATAATAAGTAATAAATAATAATAATAATAATAATAATAATAATTAATAATAATAATAATATTTACTGACTATCAATATTCTAGTGAAGTTAAAATAACAAACGTTGAAAATTCATAGTATTTAAATAGTGGAACGTTCTCGTTGCGATAAAATTAAATAAATTGTAGTTCCTTTAAATTCAATAATTAAACTGGGAATAGTATATATATATATATAATATATATAAAAGTATTAAATATATATATATAATATAGATAGATATATTATATATAATATGAATATATAGATTATAATATATATATATTATATATATATAATAAGTATAATATATATATATATATATATATATATATATATATATATATATATATATATATATATATATATATATATATAATATATAAATATAAAATAATAATATATAATATGGGTAAAACCACATATCGAATGGAAAATGCTTCGAGGAGGGTAAATTCATCTTGGGGAAGTGACTTTTGAAGCAAGTGGTCAAATGAGCATGTTCCAGACGTTACATTTAGGTCCCCCATTCAAGCAATTTACACAGTAAATTGTTCATTCACATTCTCGTTTGAACGCTTGCGAGAATGTCCTTCTTCTTCCGTGGTAGGTCGTTCCAAATCCTCGAGTGTTCCATCGCCGATTGATCTACTTAAATAATCGGCTATTACATTATCTTTGCCGTGAATATGTTGGAGCAGGAATCTGAACCGTTGTAAATAAAGTGCCCAACGCATAATCCTGGGGCTCTCATACTTCTTTTTATTCATAGCCGACAGGGGTCTGTGATCAGACTGTAATATGAACTCTTTGCCGTACAAATAAGGTTCGAATTTCTTTACTCCTGTCACAATGGCTAATGCTTCTTTTTATAGAATTTAGAGTATCGTTACTGCGTTGGTGACAGTTCTTCTTACTTCCCGTAGCTATGGATGTAATATATCTCTTCCTATAATAGCACATAGTCCCAACCGAATGTACAAGCGTCCACTCTGCGGGTGAAGCACTGTCCAACCGCGAATCTCAAAATAGTTGGAAACTTGTGCTTCTTCAGTTCTTCCAAATTGCACGCTGATGTTGTCAACCATCGGACCTTCGTTGTCAACTTCTAGTTAAATCTGTGAGGGCGCTGCATATTCTTCAGCGCTAATTTCCTGACAAGTCAAAGCGGCTTTTCATCAACAAAGTGCGCTAACCTCCTGGTTCTCCTACTGAACAAATCTTTCTGGCTCTTGCCAAAAACATCTCTAACAACTTCTGTAATTCTGCCTTTCCTCCTCTTTATTCGATCTGATGGCTCGCTTCTCAATCTCCAAATGAAAAGGCCACTCTTCGCCTCTCTATTTTCCTCAACCACCGATACGATTCTGCATTGCCTTCTCTCCTTCCCTCTCAGGTTCCTAGTCTTGCACTTGATCTACATTGATCGGATACATGGGCTTCTTGCGATCTAATGAACGTTTAGAGGTCGCGGGTGGACACCGGATGGCACTTCCTCCCTCGCAGTTTTGTAGGGATATGTGCTTCCTACGTGCTTGGACCCGCCCCTCGTTCAACTAGTTATTGTCTATGTCTTCATACTAGCACTTTCCCTCATGTTGGAAAGCACGCGCATGTCCAACCTATTTCGAAAAAAGGACCACTCTGATCCTTCTAACCATCGTCCGCTATTAGGCTCACTTGCATTCTACTCAAGATCGTTTGAAATTCCTTCTCACAAAGCTCTCAATTTCTTATACCATCTGGGAATCTCATTCTCTTTTCCGATCGCCAGTATGCTTTCGGCGTTCAAGGTCTACTGCGATATACTTTCCCTAATTTAACAGACTTTATGGTTTTTCCGCTCTTTGAACTATCGGGGAGACTTGCGTGGCTGGCGCTTTGACATATCCAAAAGCATTTTACAGGGTATGGCACTCGTCATCTGCACTCTAGCTCCCCTCTCTTTGTGGTTTTCCTCTTCGTCTTTTCTTAACTTATATCTAGCTTCCTTTCAAGTCGCTAATATCGGCTGTGGTTGATCGAGCGACTTCTTCTTTTTCGTCAATAGTGTGTTCCCTCAGAGTTCCTCTTATTTCCTACTTTCATTAAGGATCTTCTCTTACCTGCACATCTATCTCTATCAACTCATATGCTGACTCGACCCTTCATTCTTTCAACTCATTTCAATTCTCTCCCTCTTTACTTCTAGAATTGCCTCTCGTCTTATATTCTTTCTGATTCTATTCTCGCTGATCTAAGATAAGATTGTCCGAGTGGGGTCGTCTCTAACCTTGTTTGAAATTTCAATTCTTATAAAAACCCAAGCTTCCTTATAAATCTCCCTCTCTAAAAACACCCTTTCTAACTTCCTATCTCTTTCGAACGGTTCTCTCGTCTGTCCTTTTGACAATAATATAAACATCCTTGGCCTTACATAAACAAAAAAAATGTTCTTGTAAACCTCACATACATACCGGTTGCTAGGGCGCCTCCAAGGAACGTTGATTGCTGTTTAGACTTGCGAACTTTTTTTCCTCTTCTCATTGCTCCAAGCTATAAAGCTCTCAAATCCGCCTTGTATATGTGATACTCGTTTTCATGTCTGGGGGGGGGGCCTGTTTTCTCACCTCGGCTTTTGGACTGGGTTCAGTCAAGTGCCAAAAGGCTTATAAACTGCTCCGTACTTTCCATTCATTATTTACCCCCTCTATCTTTGCGCGCGATGTTGGTGCTTTATCCTTTTTCTATAGGTAATGTAGCGGGCAGGTGTTCGAGAGAACTTACCACTCTGCGTATCACCCACCTTATAACGTAGACGCTCTTCGTCGCACATAGGGTCCTGTGGTGGATATTGAACTCCAGCTAAGTTCGGTGCGGTGCTAATTTCTTTCCTGCCACCTCTTGTTCTGTGAACTCTCTTCCATCTTCTGTTTTTCCTGCTGAATTTAATCTCCCTCCATTAAGCCTGCGTCTGTGCTCACTGCGTAATTTTACGCTAGTGTATAAATTTTCCCTTTGAGAGTACTACACCCCCTCCTGTAATAGGGCTCTGCCCGTGACAGTGGTGTTGACAACTGTATAATAAAAAAATAAAAAAAAAAAAAAAACAAATGTCCCGGAAAACGTTATCCCACTTTCTCACTCGCCTGTCTAATCTAACTCTCCACCCAGAGCAAACTGCAACATTTCAGCCCTGTGATCATCTGTGGCCTGGCCGTTGTGTCGCGGGGTATTCTGGAATCGCGATCGTGGCAGCTCTGAAGTCAGTGCCAGAGTAAGAAAGTAATATATAATATAATTATATATATATATATATATAAGTATAAATATATTTCTATTTATTATATATATATATATATATATAAATATATATAATATATATATATTATATAATATATAAAGTTATATATAATATATTCTTCTTTCGCTTTCTTTCTTTTATCACCTCTTGCCCAAGACTGGGGTTAAGGTGCGTGTCATGCATCGGAAAGAAAAGCAGTAAGAAGAATATGACAAAAGTCGAAAGGAAACAGCCTTACATTAATTAGTGAGAACTAATAATAATAATTACTAATTTCCAATATATATATTATATATATATATATATATATAGATATATATATATATATATATATATAA
>JABUQX010050235.1:77500-79300 GCA_015478945.1 Trachelipus rathkii
GAAGTCATAGCTATGGGCAAAGCACTAAGGTTATCTGGTCAGGAGGCAGTTAACTATCTGAGGGAGGAACGGCTTAAAGAAAGAGAACTAGCCAAAGAACTGGAAGAAAAGAAATTGGCTAGAGAAGCAGAAGAAAAGAAATTGGCTAGAGAGATGGAACTGCAAAAGCTTCAAATGGAAAAGGAGCTAGAGCAACAGAAAATTGCCGCCGCATTAGAAGATAAGAAAATGGAAGCCGATGAACGTAAGACGAAAATCGAAACTGATAAGAATGCCAAATAGTCGGAGGAGAGAATGCTCAAGATGAAACTGGATGCGGAAGATCGTCAGAGACAACATGACGCAGCAATAACCTCCTCACAGAACTCCTCGAACACAGATCATGTTCCTCATGCCAGAAAATACCCAAAGCTAAAGCTTCCTAACTTTGACGAAAAGACATGATATAGAGGAGTATTTGTTACTTTTCGAAAAACAAGCAGAAATGAATGATGTGCCAAAAGAGAAATATGCCTTGGTACTCGGAACATTCCTCACGGGAAAAGCTGTTCAAGTGTTCAATAACTTCACGGTGGAGGAACTTAAAGTTTATGAAGATTTAAAGAGAGCCTTGCTGATAAGTGGATATTGCACGAAATACAAAAGTATGAGCCCGACGGAAAATGATAGTCCGAGAGTATACATGAGAAAGATCGTCGAAGCACTTCGTAAATGGGTGATAGCGGCAAAGGTGAAAATGACCGCGGACGATCTCATAAACTTCTTTTCAATTGATAAATATTTAAGTACGGTGCCGAAAGAGCTTGCCACCTACTTAAAAGAAAAGAATGAGAAAGACATAGATGAGATAATAGTCAGTTCATAGAACTACTTAGAAGCGCATCATATCAGATTATCGTCAAGTCACGCACGCAATCAGAGTCACGGGAACAGTAATAGTCACAACAGTAGTAACAATTATAAAGCGAAAAATAATGCAGGTTATCATAGGAACGATAACTCAAAGACCTTTAACCAACATACGTCGAGACCAATTAACAACGGAGCAAAGAGCAATAGTGGGAGCAGTGATAGGCGAGAACACCGTCGCAGCAGCAGTGAACCGAGGGCGGTGGTCACTTGCTACAGATGTTCTAGGAGGGGACATTTAGCTCGAGACTGTAGAGCAACCCCCCTACTTCAATAACAGTGGCAGAAGTTATAATAATTACAATAACAAACAGAAGGAAGACGAAAAGAGTACGGCAGCGTCCGGAGATTTTAAGCGAGGAAGAAAAGCCCTGAGAAACTCAGGCGAAGAACCGTCTCTCCTTACAGAAACAGTGGAGGTACATGAGAATGACAAGTATTCACATCGGTTACCTATAACTTATGGGACAGTGAACGGGTATCGCGTCCAGATACTCCGTGATAGCGGTTGTAACTTCGTTGTCGTACGTGAGAAAATACGTACCTGGAGGAATGCTATACGGACATCACACCTCTATAAGGTTTCGCTTGATTAGTTACTGCAGAAGGAAGTCATCTCGCAAACGTATGATAGACCACCCCTTATTTTTGTGTGTGAGCACGACTCGCACACGTGCGCCGAGGTCGTGTCACGATCTTGTGATTGGTTAATATCGAAGGGGCATTACCCCATATCAGCCAAGACCTCGCGTTGGGAAGCGACTAAGTGTCATTGTCCGCACGTTGTGCAGGAGGACATTATACAGCTCAGAAAAGAGGTGTTATTCCCCATTGCAGAGCGTGCTGAAGAGGATTCAATTCTAGAATCGAAAGAATGGCGCATCGCCGACC
>JABUQX010050236.1:0-2500 GCA_015478945.1 Trachelipus rathkii
AGAGAAGGATATATATATATATAATAATATATATAATAGTATATATATTATAGTATAAATATATATATAATATATATATATATATATAATTATTATATATATATAAGGTATATATATACAATATATATAGAGAGAGAGAGAGGACGAGGAGGACGCTGGTTGTTATACTGAAATGTATTTTACTGAAATAATAATAGTTTTCTTTTTTACACACAAAATCTGAAATTCGAATTTAGCAAGTCAAAATTACACTTACGAACATTAGTTAAAAATCATAAATTTATTCAAACATTAGGCTTTTCATATATATATAATATAGTATATATATATATATTATATATAGATATATATATATATATATATATATATTATATATATATATATATATATATGAGATATATATAAATATATATATAATATATATGTATATATATATTATAAAGGTGAAAATTAAATAGAAATTTTCTAATATATTTATTTTTCAATATATACATATATATATATATATATATATTTATATATATATATATATATATATATATATATATGAATATATATATATAATATATATATATATATATATATATATTATGATATATATATATAATATATATATATTATTATTAATATATTTCTAGTATATGATCCTAATAATCAATATCTAAGTGGTAACGGACATGATTCGAAAATATATAGGACCTCTCGCAACTCGACTCGTAAGTTTTTAAAATTTTTTTTTTAACTAGAAGGAATAGAGCGCAAGGTAAACCGTGCAAAATGCATGGAGGTCGGAGGTCTCTCGGCTTCCGGGAACGACAAGGGTACTGAACTATTTTCCCCTCCGGAGGGTCTCCGGATCCCCAGCTCTTTGGTATTCGGGTGCCGTGGGGCTCTCCGCCCCTCCTACGGGGTATGGAAAACGCTCCCCCCCCTCTGTCCCCGGTCGGCTCTCGAGCCCCCCAATTTTTTTTTTTACATTTTTGTAATAGAGATTTAATACGCTGATTCCAAATATGTAATGGTTTTTTCTGTAAAGTGTGTACTTTTCGAGATTATTCTTTTTGGAAACAATATTCTAACATAAATATTTCGAAATTTTGAATCATGTTCCGTTCCCACTGAAATTCATTGTTAGTATCATATAGTAGCATATATTAAAAAAAGAAAAATCCAAAACCCGTCGTAGTTCAAAAATATATATATACTTATATATATACTTATATATATATAATATTATATAATATATTATATACTATATATATATATATATTATAATAATTATATATAAATATATATGATAATATTATATATATATATATATATATATAACTTTTTTAAAGTGAACAGCTAATCATGGCCCTAAATTAGCAGTGGAGGTGATTTTACAGAAGGAATAAAGCTTCGAGTAAAGTAGAAAGTCTTCGCATATAGACTTAAACAGGACCTGTTATGTTTTACGACTCCGTCAGTTTTGATATTTTTTTGTTGTTTTTTTTAATATTTTCTAGTATATGAGTCCTAAACAATCATCTTTAAGTGTGGAGGACAATGATCAAGAAACTATATAGGACCTGTTACGTTTTACGACTCCGTCAGTTTTAATTTTTTTTTGCTTTTCTTTTAACTAAAGGAATACCCAAGGGTAAACCGCAAAGATGGCAGGAGTCGGGGTCTCTCGGCCTTCCGGGGAACGACTGGGTAGGACTATTTCCCCCCCTCCGGGGGAGGGTCTCCGGAACCCCCACCCTTTGGTATTTGGGTGTCGCTGGGGTTCCTCTGCCCCTCCCCTACGGGGTATGGAAAACGTCCCCCCTCTGTCCCCCGTCGGCTCGAGCCCCTAATTTTTTTGTTTTTTATTTTTATTTTTTTTTAACATTTTTTGTAATAAGCTTTAATATGCCTGATTCCAAATATGTAATTGGTGTTTCTGTAAGTGTCGTACTTTTCGAGATATTTCATTTTTTATGTTTTATTTATTTACTATTTTACATTTTGTAATAAGCTTTATAAGCTGATTCAAATATGTAATTGGTTTTTCTGTAAGTGTCGTACTTTTCGAGATATTTCATTTTTTAAATTTTTTTATATAAATGTGATTTTTAAAAATTTATTTAAAATATTTCGAACTTTTGAATCATGTCCGTCACTGCTTAAATTCATTGTTAGTATCATATACTAGGCAATATGTTAAAAAAAAAAACACAAAAGAAAAAACAAAACTGACGAGTCGTAAAACATAACAGGTCCGCTTAAACATTTCTAATTTCAGATTAATTTAAATTTAATTAAGATTTAACCTTAACCATCAAAAATAGTAATTGTCACTGTATTATATAAGTATACTTTTCTTACTTTTTTCATAAAATATCTAATTGAAAAGTAAAATACGCAATAGTATATTTTCCAAAAAAATTTCTTCCGCTATAGGCCTTTACTTCTTCTCTTATATGATCATCTGACCTCCTTTCCTTCCTCCTCCTCCTCCTCCTCCTCCTCCTGA
>JABUQX010050236.1:12500-35000 GCA_015478945.1 Trachelipus rathkii
ATATATATATTAATATATATTATATATAATATATTTATATTATATCAAGTCACACTCCGTGGACTTGCCTCAAATCAATCTAATTCGTATTTTATCCAACGCCCAGAAACTGAGTCAATTGTAACTGACTTCAGTGATCGGCGGATGTTTTAGTGTGTGTTGTAATATTGTTAATATAAAATTGTTTTATATAAATTTTCTTTTCATATTTAATTAGGTTAGGCATTAACATTTCCGTGCCTTAAAAACTTGTTTTATATATCTAAGAGTGATGACAATTTTTCACCGTTTCCCTTACATTAAATGATTGGCACTGTTGCTACCCAAAATTAATAATTGATAATTCATTATCGGTAAGTGATAATTTTGACTATTGAGCATCGTATGTATATCTATAGACTAATAAATATAAATGCACATACAATGCTCATGATTGTTTTACAGAAAATAATATGTGTCGATACTCAGGGTGTTTCCCTTTTCTCTTTAATTTTAGATGTGTGTTGGCCCTAGATCATATTGTAATGATATTGTATTTATAACGGCTTTTTAAATTTTGGAGTAATAAAATAATTCGAGTTGTTTTGGAATGTTAATTATATAAAAGAATAAATTAAATATATTTTACTGTGAAAAGAGGTGAAATAAGGAATTAAAACTATCTAATCACGATTAGTATGATTACCCTAAAAGCCTTGTCTACAGATGAAATATAGGTTAAATATGGCGACCTTATAGCTTTTTTCTCTTGTCAGATGTCTACATGCTTCCTTATCTTCGATAACGCTTGCTAAAGTTCTGCAGGAAAAAATTTTTTTTATTTCTATTTTTTCATGCAATAGTGTGTACGTGGCAATTCGTTCCTTTCTGCGATCGTTCATTAACCGACCCCCCCCACCTCACTATTAATTTACTTATAATTAATAATTCAAAGAAAGGTAAGAAAAACTGCGTATTTCTACCAACAATGCAATTCTTTAAAATTGCCATTCGAAATTTTCATTCCCCAAAATAAAAAACTCCTTCTAAAAATAGAAGTCGTTGTAATTGCAATTTATTACTCTAAAAGTTGTGTAAATATAAATTATTATATATACATGATTTACAAATGATTTCTACTGACTACATGGAGTGAGAGAGAGTTGTTGTACGAGGTTCCATTCGTAAAAGTAACTACTCCGACTACGTCACCATCACTACCATGAAGACCGCCAATATGAAAGTATAAGGCCACTCCTTTCCTTCGGAAAGATCGCTACCACTAATACCGCTATTACAAGAGGCGGGACAGTGAATCTCCAAGTCAGGACTCCCTTGACTAGAAAATATAAGTAGAGTCATCTCAAAAGATAAAAAGACTCCTTCATACTACTTTATTATTATTGTCATATGTTAAATAATAAATAATAATATAATAATAATAATAAATAATAATAATAATAATAATAATAATATATACATAATAGATTAACTTTGTCAATTTCAAATAGTCTACTATAAGTAGCATCACTATAATATAATTCAATATTTACTGGCTCAACCGACCAACAAAAAAACCCGGACCAACCAACAAAATTCAAAGCAACCAACAATCCTGGTGATATTAATAAACCAACAAACATTAAGCAAATTCTTTTATGCTAAAATAAATTATAATAATAAATAATAAATTATTATTATTTTATTATAAATATTTAATAAAACAGAGTTCAATGAATTCACGAGAAATGCAAACGCTGCGATGTTCATTTTTTGCTGATGGACAGCAGAATTGAGACACAAAGTTGAGAAACTACCACTTTGTTACTTGTAAACATGTTTTATCTTAAGCGTGATATTTCTACTATTTACTATATATTAATATATATATATATATAAATATATATATATATATATATATATATATATTATATTATATATATAATATAATATGATAATATATATATATATTATATATTGGTTTAATATATATTATAATAATATAGTATTGATGATTTACAAATATATTCATTATACAGTGGAAATTATCGCACTTAAGTTCTAGAATATTGTTCTATTTACTATAATATATATAACTATAATATATATATATATATATATATATATATATATAAAACTATAGTATATTATATATTATATTATATTAATATATATATATATATATATATATTATAATATATATATATTATAATATATATAGAGAGAGAAGAGAGAAAGAGAGAAGTTTTTTTTTCTCTCTTTCTTTTTTTCTTTCCTTTACAAGGAAGAGAACCTGAGAAGGAAAGAAAATCTTTTATTCTATAAATAGTAGTAGGAGTACTTTCCGGAATAAAAAGATTTTCTCTCTCCTTTCTCCAACCTTTCCTTTCACATATATATATGTAGGCCTGTATATATATGTGAGTAGCCCTCCGAAACCTTTTCTTCCTTTTAACCTTTTCCTACCTATATATATATATATAATAATAACCATATATATTATATATATATATATATATATATATACTATATATAATATATATATATATATTTTCTATATACTCAATATACTATAAGGGAAAAGAGAGGAATAGGAGGCAGGAAAGAAATAATATAATCTTTATATATTAAAAATGTCTCTAATATTAACCTAATACTACATTAATCAATATATATACTATATATATACATATTATATATATATATACTACTATATATATCTTTTAAAGATATACTTAAATCATAATTCAAAAAACTCTTTCACCCAATGGACTGAACGACATCAGGCCAGAATGAGACTACTGCAGGATAGTGCTACCACTAACTACTACCAACTTACCATAACGTACTTACTTCTGCTGCAAATACCCCACTTCTGTGAGTCGGTACCGATACTATTCATGAGTCAACAGGACGTGTGGTTAATGGTGCTTCCAAGCTCCGGCTTGGAGGAGCCTATTTGGTGGTATCCCTCGCAAAGTTAGTGAACTAACCGTCGACTCCATTAACAACATAACCAAATTTCCTTCATTCTTATGCCAAACAACTAGATACCTAATACCAATGGGCTGGAAACAGCGATGTGCATTTGGGGCTCCCCCTACGTTCAGTAACTAAACATAGGGGTCTCTTTCCTATCCTTTACCGGCTCATCATAATGCTAATTTCTACACGCCCTTCTTATAACGCACTTACTTAGGGTTATTTGCCTGGCAACTTATCAGATTAATCAAGCAACAGCAAACAATTCCCCTGCTCTTCCATCCCTTGCCCCAACCGGTCCTACGTGCAAATCCTAATAACCAAACCTATGCTCAATGGAGCCTCACCATGAAAAATGTTGATTCCGACCCCGGCAACATTCACCGGTTCTATAACTCGAGGTACCCCGTTCCGACGCTTGAAGGGTATGACTCAAAAGGGGTTTTTACTGGTGTATCGGTGAGGAAGTGGCTTTCATGCATGGAGGATTATTTTAAAGCAGATGGAATAGATACTGATGAGAAAAAGTTAGCTTCCTATTCAAGATATGTTGACGCTAAGGGTTCATGTAGAGAATTTATGAATGAACATGAAGAACTGAGGTTCGCAAAAACATGGAATGAGTTCGCAAGAAACCTTTTAAAAATTCTTGATCCGCCTACGGCCGAGTCTACTTTTAGTACTTGCAACGTCATTGATCAAATAAATTGGAATCATAACAGTCCTCTCATCCTATACGCCACTGAAGTATCCAAGGCAGTACTGGAGTTTGAGAGACATTTTTTATGCACAACATGGAGAGAAGCTTTCAGACAAATTAAAAAGGACATTAATATTTTCTAAAGTGTACAAAAATATTCCTAAACACTTTCAGCCGAAAGTTATTGAATATTTTGACGCAAATTTGTCCTTCACCTCTCAAATTGAACAGTATATAGCAAAAACATCCAATGCTATTTCTAAACCTTTTCAAGGAGGATCATCCAACCCTTCTCGACATAGTCAGAACGTACGCTCATTTCAGGCAGAATCTCCTTCGGAAAATTCTCAAGTTAATGATGCCAGTTCCAATGTGAGAAGAAAAGTAGACAGACCTAAGTGTTGGAGATGCGAACGTTTCGGGCATAAAACTGACGAGTGTCGTTATAGACAATACTGCTCGACTTGCATGGGGTATCATCCTAGAGGGACGCAAGACGCGTGTAGAGGTTCTTCCTGGGATTATCAGAGTCCCCAAGCGTTAAAAAGGGTCAAAAATTTATCTCCTGATGGAGGTAGACAGAGAAATCAGGCACAGCAGACACAGGAGAGGGTTAAGAGTAAAAATAAATGCGAAGGGAAGAAATAAATAATAGGGAATGGTGGCAGAAGGGAGCAGAAAGGGAGGTACTAGTAGTGCATAATGCTTGCTCGGGCCTTCTCCTCAAGCTTTTTATCCTCTTCTTATAAACCAACTTTCACTGCCTACTTATGCTCATCTCAATCTTTCAGGATCTTCTAATGCACCCTCGAATCTAATTTCTCTTATCCTTCCACTTACTATAACTCACGCATGCCTCAAAGGAATATGACCGCTCCTACTAATAACCGTCCTTATTATAACTCTTATAATTATAATAGACGTCAAAATATAAACGCTATGAGTGATATGCATGAAAATAGGATTCCTTCGGAAAACTATGATCACTCCCCCGCGCCTATATACCATTCAGAAGATTATAATCGGTCATATTATCCTCAATATGATAACAGAATGAGGAGTCCTCCTTCTGAGGACCCCCCTTTTTACCAGTAGTTGGATATTCTCCGACTCCGATATCTGACGAAAATTATTCTTCAGGAGTCTGTCAGAAAGACTTCGTCCTCCCTACTATTTCTCTTTTGGTAGAGGATGACCTTTCTGTCCCTAATTCTTCTAATATATTTTCCACTTCTTCTCCTAAGAAGAAGGGGATTGTATATAGCTTACCTATACAATTAACCACTAATAATGCTTACGTATGCAATACAGAGGCCATGATTGACTCCGGAGCATGTCGGAGTTTAATCCGGCACTCTTTTTACAAGAAACTATGCATGGCTTTCCCTAAAAAGGAAGATAAACCAATTGTACTCCCAGTGGACTTTGATTTAAGATCCATATCGGGACAAAAATTGAAAGTTTATGGCCTTATTGAACTATATATAATCTTACATGGGAAACATTATCTTACATGCTTTTATATAGTAGACGACTCTACCTCGTTTTCTCAAGATGTATTGATTGGAACCGATGTATTAAAAGAATTGCCTATTTTAATAAATGCTAAGCATGATATAGTGCATGTATATAATGACTCTGGAAGGAAAGTGCGCGATATACCGTTAGTTATAAGTGCTATACGTTCTTATTCGAAACGTTCGGATAAACAAAACCCTTTCAATTACATTGAAGGCAGCCTTCCACAACATACACATACTACATATAGTTCACATGGACATTTACCAAACATGCATAGTCAAAATGATTTTAAGTTTAAGGAAAATTATAATTTTAAGGAGAATGGCAGATCTCTGATGGAACCCCCTCCTCCTGGTGCCTTTAATTCCCCTGATCAAGGAATTATCGGGACTTACGGTAGGGATTCTTCTCAGAGATCTTCCTACTTAGATAGGGATAATTATAATAATTATAAAGAAACTTCTGGTACTCCTCTACGAGGAGACAACACTCCTTTCCACAGAAGGACCTTTTCAAGGTTTCACGCTGTTGGAAACTCAGGTGCACCTCTTCGAGGAGGCTCCAATGTTACACCCAGGGGGGATCTTTTTCTAAGATCTTCTTCTGCTGAAGTTTCTAGTGCATCTTTACAAGATACACGTGCCGAAGGCTTAGACAGTGGTTTAAGCAATTTTAAAAATACAGGGAATCTCTTTCTCTACGAGAAAGGTCGCCTGGCGCCGAAGTCTTAGGTTCACGACCTCCCCGAGGGATCTTAAGCAATTCTCGTTCGTTATTTAACGGTTACCGCGATAATAATTCGAGCGCGACGCGTACGAAAGTCTTTCGCGAAAATTATTATAGTCCTCTCTCCGATGAGATGGATTATATAAGTCGAAATAAAACAGGTTTAACTTCTGAAGAAGTTATTTTTGAACAAAGAAAGTTGTTGGACAACTGTAAGAAACAGCAGCATTCAACAGGGAAAAGGGTTCATCAAGATTCTAATCGTGTTTCACACAATTTTTCTGGTTATACTGCCCCATCTGGAGCTCACTCCAGTATAAAAAGGGCTAAGCTTCAGAAAACTGCTACTGCTACAGATTTTGATATTCTTCCTTATTCAGTTCCCAGAGCTTCTGCAGTACCTCAAATGCCTTCCAATGGTTCCCATAGGGCAATATTGGCCAATTTAAAAGAAGATGCCAAAGGTACAAATTCTGATCAGTTGTATAATTATGAAAATAATCATTATGATCGATCTTATAACACTTATCCTTCTTCAACTTCAAATAATAGAGAGAAGAAAGTCCGTTTTTCCAAACATGTCATAAGTGAAGATTTTGATCAGTTTAAATTTCCTCGCGAAAACTCTAATTATGGACATTACATGTCTAATGTACCTCTTCTAGATACAAATAGAGTTAATTATAGGGACAATTTAAATAATTTGAATGTCCAGAATAGACATTATTCCCATAATTTTCAAAATAATTCAAATTTAGGACATTACATGCCCTCAGTACCGTTCCTGGGTACTAATAAAGTTGATTGTGAAAGAAAAATCTTTAATGTAGATTCTAACTCCGATCCTTTTTATCATCCTGATTCGTTTTATGGACGTCCCACGGCCATAGGATCATTACAGGACTCAAATAGAGGCCCATTGATACAAAATGGCAAAAGTACAGATTGTGATCAGTTGCCTAATTCTCTTTTAAATTCATCTTTTGAGCTACCTATGCCTCAACATACTCTTCAGAGTGAATCAATACGTTCGAATCCTCTTTTTAAAGCAAATTTACAATGTAGAATTCCTGGAATGTATTCAAATGACATTTCAGAGGTACCAAATGTTGAGATAGATGATGATTTATCTTATAAAGTGTACTCTTCTTCAGCTGTTCGGATTTTACCGTACTCTAGGTACATTCTTCCGGTCAAAGTTGAGTCTGATATCCATGCTTCTCCTCCGGAGAACATAGCTCTTATCACAGAAAGTAAAAATGATTTCTTAAATTCTGGTACACTCTTCTTTGGTAATACGTTGTCCACGTGCACTGACGGTAAAATATTATTGGAATTAGTAAATTTAAGTGCTGATACTATTAACTTTGATAATCACACTTATCTTACAACAGCTTCTCCATTACTTTACAAGCAAAATGAAGCCTCTGCAGATAATGATTTTATAAATGCGGTTACTACTTCCAAAAATCTTTCTGACTCTCAAATTAGAGAAGTTTACCGTGAAATATTGCTTTCAGAGTCTAGTAAAGATTCTAATAAATATGTATTGAACAATACATCTCAATTAGAAGAGATGTTGACCTTTTTAGTGAAGAATAGAGATTCAATTGCTTTGGCCGATGATCCTGTTGGACTTTGTAAATTGAATAAATTTTCCATTAAGCTTATAGAAGGTAGTCCCCCATATGTCTACACCAGGCCCTATAGATTGCCGCACAAATACATGGAGATCATTGATGAATGGGTTGAAGATAGTTTAGAGAAAGGATATATTACTCCCAGTGTTTCTGCTAGTTCGTCCCCACTTCTTCTTATACCGAAAAAGACAGGCGGAAAAATGAGAGTAGTGGTGGACTATAGGAAACTCAATTCTTTCACCATTCCAGACCGATTTCCTCTGCCGAGCATTGCAGAAAGCTTGTCGCTCATAGGCAGCGCGCGCATCTTCTCCTGCCTCGACCTCCTTAGTGGCTTTTCACATCTTAGCGTCTCTGAGGATTCTAGACACCTAACTGCCTTCTCTACTACAAGAGGACACTATGAGTATTTAAGGATGCCCCAAGGCACGACAAATTCGCCCTCTGTCTTCTCAAGAACAATGGAAATGGCTTTGTCAGGTTTGCTAGGTGTTGTTTGTCTTTTGTTCATAGATGACATACTAATTTTTAGTAAGGATATCCCTACTCATTATTCACACCTCTCCAAAGTCTTTAACGCCTTGAAAATAGCCAACCTTAAAGTAAAGCTTGAGAAATGTTCCTTCTTTAAGAGCAGTGTCACCTTCCTAGGTTTTCAAATTAGTGAAAAAGGTTTATCTCCGGATCCAGTCAAACTAGAAGCTTTAAAAGGTTTCAAAATTCCTCAGAATGTCCATGAAGTACGGGCTTTGCTGGGTTTCTATAATTATTTTCGCAATTTAATTCCGAGGTTTTCAATAATTACACAGCCCCTAACTCTCTTATTAAAGAAAAATGTTCCATTTTCTTGGCAGTTAGAGCAACAGACCGCTTATGACACCTGAAGAAACTTTTACTTATGGATCCTGCTCTTTCCTTTCCTGATTATACTAAACCTTTTATATTAAGTACTGATGCGTCTTCTTACGGCGTCGGTGCTGTTCTTTCCCAATTAGATGACAATGGTAGAGAAAAACCCATTGCTTTTTCATCAAAAATGATGAATAAGGCAGAGTTAAATTATAGTGTTACGGAGCAAGAAGCCTTAGCTATAGTACATGGTCTTATTAAATTCAGAACTATCATTTTTGGTTATCCTTTAAAAATTTATACTGACCATGCTGCCTTAGTTCATCTATTTCGTCATAAACAATTGTCTGGCAGATTAGAAAGATGGAATTTGAAAATTCAGTCTTTTAAGCCAGAAATTATTTATAAAGAAGGTAAATTAAATGTTGTTCCCGATTATTTAAGTAGAAACCCTGTTCCAAATACTGGTCATCTACCTTCTTCTGGTGAAGAGGAGGAAATCCTTTCCCCTTCTCCTTCGAATATTACATATTCTCGTGAGACCTCTTCTCCTTCTCGTATAGGTTTACTTCGTCAAAATCCTATTCCTTTAGCTTTCGCTGATACGAGAATATATCATTTCACAAAAGATGTTCTTTTCCATGAACAGAGAAGAAATCGTAGACTATCAGAAATAATAAATGAGATTGAAAATTCTCCAGTTCCTGATAGTTGTCTTCCTCATATCATTATAAATGGTATTCTTTATTTCATTACGAAAGAAAATAAGTATTTGATAGAAATTCCAGATTCATTAATATATACTATAATATTTTTGAATCATAATACTTTATCTGCTGGTCATCCAGGTGCTGAACGCACTGAACGTCGAATCAGAGAATTATACACTTTCCCTAGGCTTTCAGCTTATATTTCGTTTTTCTGTAATTATACATTTTTCCTAGGCTTTCAGCTTATATTTCGTTTTTCTGTAAACAGTGTATTTCTTGTATTGAAGTAAAAGGTTCGAAACCTCATCCAGTAGCTATCAATTCTTATCCTCTTCCTTTCTTACCTTTTTCTAGGGTTCATTTGGACACTATAGGTCCTCTTCCTAAATGTAAAATTTCAGGTGCAAGGTATATTTTAGTTTTTAAAGACGCTTTAACTCGCTATTGTGAACTTTGCCCTGTCTCAACTCGTGATGGCAAGGTAGTAGCTGAAGCTCTTTTGAATAAAGTCATTGTAAATCATTCTGTTCCAGAAATTTTAGTCAGTGACAATGCAGGTGAATTTACTTCCCAGTTCTTTAATGAAGTTTGTAAAACTTGGAACATAAAGAACCGCACTATTTCCGTTCGACATCCCTCCTCAAATAGCCTCGTGGAGCGAGAAAACCGTCGTGTGGAAGATTATCTCCGTCAATATGTTTCTTCTAAACAAGACGACTGGAGTAGGTATATTTCTTTTGCTCAAATTGCTTTAAATACTACTTACAATTCTCTCTTCTATCGGAAATACACCTCACTTTTTGTTACATTTCTATGTTCGTAGATTACCTTATGACCTTCCTAATTACGTTTCTCCGTTTGTTAATAAGCCCAATCCTCTTAAAGATCATCTCTATGATTTTAACGCGGAAATGGCTGAACGAGCAGCATCTATTCGTGATTTAGCTCGTCAAAAATTGGAAAAAGAAACATTTAGAATTGCTCAACAGCAACATTCTAAAGCCCCAATTCGTCCTATTCGTATAGGTGATTATGTCTATACACTTGCCGTTAAACCTCCCAATTTATCGCCCAAGCTTTTTAAGAAATGGGTCGGGCCGTATTTGGTTGTAGGTGTTCTAAAATATAACAAATATCAACTTCGTTGTTTAGTCACTAATAAGGAATTTGTGTCACATGTGGACAATTTAAAAATTCTCCCCATGCCTGTTGTAAAAACTGCCGACAATTCCTTTTCTTCCCAATGGAAATACTATAATCCGCTTCAAAATGTTAGGCGTGCTCCGCCACCTCCTGCCCCTCCACCACCTAAGCGTCGTTTTCAACCGCGAAGGGGGGACAATTCAGGTGATGATGATGATGACACACCTGATAATAATGCTTATACTGAGTATGTGGTATATAGAGATGCTCCTCAACCGGCACCTAGGCATGAACAACAGCCAAGAGTAGCACCTCAAGAAACCCAACAGTCTCCAAGGCATGAACAACCACCTGTTGCACAGAGAAGACCTGAGATGTCTCCTACTGCACCGAGTGCTGCACATCCTGCACCTAGGTTGAGTGTGACTCCTATCTCCCCAGAGTCTTCACTTCCCCTATCTATGCCTTCTACTCCGAGACAAATACCACCTCCTCAGCATCAACAAACAACACAGAGAATTCCTTCGTCAGGACATTCATCTGTGCAATCCCCCACGAATCAAAATTTTGATCCGTTTACTACCTATTCTCTGAGGAGAAACATTTCCCATAGTTCTCCCCAACTATCCTCTCCTCGTACTCCATATGCATCTGGTTCTACTTCTCTTCATAGTTCGCCTCTTCTTTCTAGAAGATCTTCTATGCATGATAGTAATCCACCATCCTCACCAGATGAACCTGATAATGGTGCTATTGCACTTCCACCACCTATTCGTTATTACGATGAGTATCCGAATGTAGATACTTTCCCTTCTTCTCCTGAAGAAGTAAATGTTAGAGATGACAGACGTAAAGATCCTTCTTATCGTCCACATCCTCAATTCCATGGTCCTCGGGATTCTTCACCTATGCGATTGCGTAGTCATGCCAGACAGCAGTCTCCCCCTCCGGTGAATCCCGATACTCCTTCTTTTTATGAGATAGATCCTTCTACTATATCTTGGACTCCGAATCCTCGTGTAAGATCTAGATCTGTTTCCGAAGTATTGGAACAATTCCCCTATGATGACTCCCCTCCGGAGTTATATCCAAAACTTCCACCAAAATTACCTCCGAAGTTACCTCCTAAATTACCACCTAAGCTTCCACCCAAGCTTCCACCTAAATTATCTCCCAAATTTACTAGTTCTTTACAATACAATACTCCTTCATATTCTCAGAGAACTTATCCGAGAAATATATTCTATCCTTCTCATTCTACACCCATTACGGATGTAGATAATATCCCAGGTACTTCAACCAGTACTACAGTAGATCCCAAAAAGAAGGGAGCTATTCCTAAAAGAAGAAAATAATTTACAACCAATCTGAATCTCTACTAGATAGGCCTACTTCGTAGATTCCAATTAGAAATAAATACACAATTTAACAGAAATAATATAATAATAAAACCCCGGAACATAAAAATCTTTACCGTGTTCCATATTAATGAATTTACAATTCGTTAAGTTGTATATATTGTAAATAGATTTTTTTTTTTGCTCTTTCATAAAAATTGAATTTTTATGTTCCACAATTAATTTTAAGTTTTTCGAACTTATTGGTTTGATAATACTTTGTAGGTCTTACATACATGTTTGATAACATTGTGTATGTCTTCCATGTTAAGTTTGAAGTTAGAATTAGCGACATTGTTTATGTTCTACATGTTATCAATTACACTTGTGTATTTGTGAGTTTCTGTTGCTTGCAACTTACTTACGTACTTGTAAGTGTTATTGTCCGTCCTATTAGGTAAATGTTTATCGAGTCAGTACCTGTGAGTACTATTGTCCGTCCTACTAGGTCATTGTTAAATTTAAGATACTTACGTTGTGAGTTTTCTTGTCTGTACCATTTATGTACTAGCAGTAATTGTCCAATAGGTTGTAATCGTTTATACGTTTATATGTTACTTTATATTATAATCTTAACATGTTCCATGTTATCTTATACCCGAAAAGAAAATAAAAATAGAAAAATTTTGAGAAAATAGAAAACAAAAATATATGTTATGAACTGCATGATTTAATCACTATAGAGTTATATATCTGCTTTATATGTTACGCTTTAATCGTATTACGTTCTTGTATTGCTTAAACTAGCTTGGATTTTTTTTTGTTTTTATAAAGTTTATGCACCTTGGGAAAATTCTTTATATTAAATTCATAATAAACAGTATATGCTTCAATAAATTTAAATCAAATAATAATGCATCTTTCTTTTATTAAAATACTAACTATATTATACTTCCCTTTAACGATAACAATTACTGATCGACTGACCAAAATACATTACAACTAACTGCATACACTTTCAATTCTCTTACTATCATCTTTGCAAATTTTATCTTCAGATCTCTGATTAAATTTAGAGTATTGGAAGATGAAATCGTTAGTGTATATTAGATTGACATACAAAATTAATTAAAAATTTAATTAATAAGTTCCCCTAAGTTTTAATGTAAGGAAGGGAGCTTATATAAGTCACTAAGTCACCTCCCGTGACTTACATTGAGTCAATCTAATTAGTGTTCTATCTCACGCCCTAGAAACTGAGTCAATTGTAACTGACTTCAGTGATCGGCGGATGTTTTAGTGTGTGTTGTAATATTGTTAATATAAAATTGTTTTATATAAATTTTCTTTTCATATTTAATTAGGTTAGGCATTAACATTTCCGTGCCTTAAAAAACTTGTTTTATATATCTAAGAGTGATGACAAATTTTCACCGTTTCCCTTACATTAAATGATTGGCACTGTTGCTACCCAAAATTAATAATTGATAATTCATTATCGGTAAGTGATAATTTTGGCTATTGAGCATCGTATGTATATCTATAGACTAATAAATATAAATGCACATACAATGCTCATGATTGTTTCACAGAAAATAATATGTGTCGATACTCAGGGTGTTTCCCTTTTCTCTTTAATTTTAGATGTGTGTTGGCCCTAGATCATATTGTAATGATATTGTAATTATAACGACTTTTTAAATTTTGGAGTAATAAAATAATTCGAGTTGTTTTGGAATGTTAATTATATAAAAGCATAAATTAAATATATTTTACTGTGAAAAGAGGTGAAATAAGGAATTAAAACTATCTAATCACGATTAGTATGATTACCCTAAAAGCCTTGTCTACAGATGAAATATAGGTTAAATATGGCGACCTTATAGCTTTTTTCTCTTGTCAGATGTCTACATGCTTCCTTATCTTCGATAACTATTATATATATATTATATATAACTATATATATATATATATATATTATATATTATATATATATTATATTATATATATTATTATATATATATATATATATATATATATGATATATATATATTATATATATATATATATATATATATATATATATATATATATATATATTTATATATATTATATTATATTTGTAAATACACATATATATCATATATATAAAAATATTATATATATAATATATATATATATAATATATATATATATATATATATATATATACATGTACCCAGCACATTCAAGTCCATGAAAATAACATAGAGTCACATTCCGCTACATCTGGATGGAGTTTTTAAGCTTCCTGAAAGAGTGAGTGTCAGCTGCTTTGCAAGAATCGACTTTCCCAAGGAAAAGCTCAATATCGAATCATATATATATATATATATATATATATATATATATATATATATATTATAATATATTATATATATATATATAATATTATATATACTATATATATATAATATATATATATAATATTTGAATAGGTATTTTTGAAATGAAAAAAAATCTTACCAATAAATTAAAAAGCCTATATTAAGCTTTAAAAAAATGTAAAGAATAAAAAGGTCTTTATAAAGAACTGAAATTTTCACAATAAAATAAAAGCCTACTATGTAACACGAATTATTAAAACTTTAATTTAAAATAGAACTATGATTTAAAAAACAACAACTACCATTTTTCATTTAAGACAACATGTAACAGTACAAAAAAAAGTAAAAAATTTAAATGCTATAAGGAGAGAGCACAGTTAACAAATCGACTCTCCAACGAAACACTAACCTGGTCCAATTGACAGGTCGAAAGCACTACATGGGAGATATTACCTATATATTATATATATATATAAATATATATATATATATATAGTATATATATATATAATATATATTATTATATAATATATCTAATATATAATATAATATATAATATATTATTATATAATAAACGATATTTTTAAAACTGGTAATATCAATACTTTTTTAACTGACGTAAATCGAGGGTAATTTGGGATGTTCGAATATATATACTATATTATATAATATATATATAATATATATATTATATATAAATAATATATATATATATAATATATAATATATATATATATAATATATATTATAATAATATATATATACTATATGATATATATATATATATATATTATATATATATATATATATATATATATATATATATATATATATATATATTATATTAATATAGTATATATATAAATAAATAACTAAATAACTAAAAATATATATTATAAATATATTAATATATATATATATAAATATAATATATTTATTATATATATATATATATATATATATATATATATATATATATATAATACTATATATTATCAGTTACGACTCCAGAAACATTTTACTACTCGGCTCTCTCTCTCTCTCTCTCTATATTATATATATATATTATTATATATAATATATATAATATATATATATATTATATATATATTATAATATATATTATATATATATTATATATATATTATCATATATATATATATATAGTATATATATGTAAATAAATATTTATAAGTATATATATTATAATATAAATTATATATATATATATATAATACTATATATATATATATATATATATAATATATATTATATATATATATATCTATAGAAACTTAAGTTACTGCTAATTTACGTTTTCTTTAATATAAAATATTATCTATGGGTAACTGTTGTTGTGTTTTACTTCGCGCTATTTCGGAAGAAGCCCGGCGTCAATTTTTATAATCTGATTGAAAAATAGCATTATTCTTGAAATTTTTATATAATAAATAATTTTAATAATCCATATGTATTATGTAATAATTTATTTCATACGACTAAGTTTCGCGAAAAGAAAAAAAAATAAGAGATTTTGTCGTAACTTTATGAAATTTGTAGAAGATCGATCGTTTCTCTAATGATAACTAGGGCTAAGCCCGAGTAGCCGAGTGTAGGAGTCACCTCTGATATATATATATATATATAATAATATTTTTATATACTATTATATATATATATATATTATATATATATATTATATATATATATATATATATATATATATATATATATAAATATATATAATATATATATATATATATATATTTTTATATACATACATATATATATATACCGTACTGAGCACCGTACTTCGCGCGGAGGTCTATAATGGCTCTCCTGTCTTCAATAAGGGTCCAGAAATAAGGCAACAGGTTTTTAGCAATATATTTACAGCACATATAAAATATCAATAATAATGGTCAATGTTTATACCCAATCAAAACTTCTAATCTGGCTGGCCAAGATAACCCCCAAAAATGTCAATAAATTAAATAAATCAAATAATAAATAATAATCTCCCCAAAATGTCAATAACTCTAAGTAAATAAAATATTCAATAATAATTCCTACAAATATCAGTAACGTAAATAAATCAATAGAATCAATAATAATACACACGAATATCAATAGAGTCAATAAATAACCAGAGCAGACTGTCTTAGCAGTATAACCGGGACTCACTATCCATATATCAAACAACACCGTGGATATAAAATAATTCAAAGTATAAACGGGTTACACTAAACCTTCACAATCGGGTCAATCTGTATTACAGTTTTTAAATGTATACAGGGGAACTTTAAAGTCTAGGCGAAATAAACAGAAAACAATGAAATTCCTTTGGTTCCCCTGAAAGGTGGGAGGTACACTCAGTACCCTCCCAATCCAGTGAAGGTGGGGAGTACACTCAAGTACCCTCCCAATCAAGTGAAAACAACCTTAGAATTCAAAAAAACCGTTTCAGGCAACCCGATCCAAATTGCTCCAGGTTGGTGTCAGGTTTCAGGCAACCCGATCCAAATTGCTCAAGGTTGGGGTCAGGTTCCAGGTAAAACCCGATACAAATCGCTCCAGTGGGGTCAGGGTTCCAGGTGACTAAAAGTCTGGATAGTCCCAGTATCCGCTTCCAGTATTCGCTCCCAGTATTCGCTCCCAGGATTCGCTCCCCAGTTTGGGGAATTAACGACCTTAAATATGGTTTCCACACAACCTGACTTCAATTAGTTTTTGCAAACTTTAAACCTTGAATAACTAGACTTTTATTTCCTTGAAGACACTTATAACAATTTCACCTTAAAAGTATCACACACCAGTTTCCGTGACTTTCTAAACGTACTTTTCGATTTCCTTGACAAATGAAAAAAATGAGCATATTTCCTTGAGATGCTTCCGCGCACGCAATTCTTAAGTTACTTGGTTTATTTAATATCAGTCTCTATAATATATACTATATATATATATATATATATTATATATATATAATTATATATATATTATATATATATATATATTATATATAATATATATATATATATATATTATATACTATATATATATATAATATATTCACTCACCTTCTCTCCCCAAGACTGGGAGTAAGGTGCGTAGCATGCACTAGAAACAGAATAGGTGTAGAAAAAAATGACGCAATTAGAAAAGAAAGCCTAGCCTTACAGCCCCCTTTATACTCTTTACTGAGAACTCGACGCAGCCAGAAAAATCCACACCTACCCTGGAGATTCACGGGACCGCGACGAACCTTCACTATGGCATCTCGTCAATGTAGTTTTCATCTCTTGGAACAGGTGAGCCACAAATATACCCCTCCCTCACAAAAGCCCACCATTCACTTCTATTATGCACCTTTCTTCTCGCCTCTGCCAAACTCACATTCCATGTTCCTCCAGGCATTCATTTACTGACAGTCCACTTTTTCTTCGGCCTTTCAGCAGGTCGATTCCCAACACACTCACCACTATGCATCCGCTTAACCAACCAATTATCATCCATCCTTTCCCCATAACCAAACCATCTCAATGTACTTTCATTTATTCTCTCATTTACTCCTTTCTTCACACCACACAACTAACAAATAAGTTCATTCCTCATTTTATAATTTCTTCTTACACCTAACACGACCCAAAGATTGTCCATCTGAACACATTGAACTTTAGATCTATACCTTTTGTTCCAGGCAATAATCTCACAAATATACATTAACATATCTAACAACATGCCGTCATGTACAACCCTAGCGCACTCAAGATACAGACCCTTTCCATCTACCAAGGATTTAATTGCTCCAGCCACCTTCCTACCGTTCACAATTTCCTACTACACTCTGCATCATTTGTTGCATTTTTATCCAACAAATATCCTAAGTATTTAAATTCATACACTTCCAGTTGCTCTCCATCCAGCATAACTTCACACCGAGGACTGTCCTCACTCACAACCATAACCTTACTATTATCTATGTTTACTTTCAAATCTCTCCTTTTACACACCCTGCAAATACCTCAACCAAACCTCTCAAACTCTCCTCAGATTCGCCACAAAAACCAAGCAATCCACATATAATAGGTAGGGCACTCACCACTCTCTTCTATTCCCCATGATTCTAGCACCTTCCCCTGCCACCCACCCCCCTCTAATTCTTTCATAACCCCATCCATATACAAACTGACTAACCAAGGAGACATAGCACATCCTTGCCTCACTCCGCCAATCACTTTCAACTCCATCAATTCTTACACACGCTTCGCTATCGTCATACATACTTTGATTCCATTCAGAAGCCTACCACCAACACCATATAGAACTAACACCTGCCTTAAATCTTCCCTATTAATCCTATTAAACGCCTGTTGCAAATCCATAAAACCTAAATATAATTTATTCTTCTTCTCTCTCATTTTGTCAATAATTTTTTTCAATGTAGAGATTTAATCCACACATCCTCTACCACTTCTGAACGCATTTTGTTCTTCACCAATCAATCTCTTAGTCACTGAAGCACTCTTTCAACCAAAATACCAGGATATATCTTCCCTACAACACTCAATAAACTGATTCCCCTATAATTCGTACGGTTACCCTAATCCCCATTACCTTTATATAAGGGTACTATTACTGCTCTCCTAAAATCCCTCGGAGCTATATCCTCCATAAACGTTTTGTTACACAACTTCCAAATTCACTCAATCACCATCTCGCCTCCGTTCTTGATCATTTCAACAACAGTAATTTCACTGTACCTGCAGATTTACCATGCTTCAACTTTCTCACTCTACCCATTACCTCCTCCTTACTAATCACCTCCTCTCCAAAATATCTATTCCTTCTGACACCATAAACCCACACATATTCACTATCAACTTTTCATTACCGTCATTGTTATGCAGATTTTCGAAGTGTACTCTCCACACTCTCCCCACATCCATTTCATTAGTTACAAAAGCATCATTCTTATTCATTATTCTAAGCAGATTCCCCTTATTCTAATTCTTAACATTTCGCGCTTTTTTGCAGAAGAGCTTCCTATTCCCTTGTATGTCGTCACTTATCCTTTTTTCAAACTGTTCATTTACCTCTTTTTTTTCCTCCTACGTATGCATCTTTTAGTACTCCTTTTTTCCTCCTACGTATGCATATTTTTCCTTCTTATATAATTCCAAACATCTTTCCTCTAAAATCTCATCCGTAGGTTTAGTACATTCAACCACTCTTCTGTTTTAGCTTTAATCTCTTGCATCACCTCTTCTTTCCACCACTCACTATTAGCATTCTTACTTCCTACTTTATCACATCCCCATACTTCTTTTGCACTACTAACAACCGCTTCTTTTATTTCAGATTTGTTTCAGTTAGATCAACTAGAACTACCTTTTTATTTGCAAGAGCTCTTAAGTACTTATCCTTATTACCTTGATCACTTAACTTCTTACTCTTAATTCTACCCACTTCCTTCCTTATCACCTTCTTCTCCATCCAAGCCCCTACTAACTTAATTTTAAATGAAACAACATAATGATTCGATAATCCCATTCCTAACCCCTTCACTGATTTAACATCCAACACATACTTCAACATCTCCTTCTTCAGCAACACACAATATATATATATATGTATATATATATATATATATATATATATATATAATATATTATATATATTATTATATATATATATATATATATTATATTATATATATATATATATATACAGGTCCGGCATTCAATATTAACGGTTTTTGAAATTGGGTAAGGCAATATAAATTTGAGATATACATTTTACAATATATTTATTTAACAGAGGAATAGAGGAAGTTTACATGACATCAAAAAAAGTTAAACATTACCATTATGGAGCAAAATAACATCACGTAAATGACGACCACCATATTCTCTGCACTGCGCGAGTCGGTTGGCTAAGTTTGACATCACTCTTTCCAAGAGGGAGGGATCACGCGGAATACTCTTTCAATATTTTCTCGCAGTTCTGCCAAAGTTCGTAGCGTATCAAGGTAAATCTTTTCCTTCAGGTAGTCCCACATAAAAAAATTCACAAGGGGACAGATCTGGAGAACGTGCCGACCATGAAATGTCACCCAGGACCGAGATTAATCTACCGGGAAGTGATCCAGTTAGCAGAGCTATAGACGCACGTGAAGTGTCGCAGTTGCCACATCCTTCTGACACCAAACACTCCTAAGAGGAATTCGGCATCTACGTAACTCAGGAAGAATGAATTCAGGGATCATCGTTATGTAGTGCTGGGAAGTAACCGTCATAGTATGGCCGATCTCCTAAAAAAATAGGACCCTATGACAGCTGATTACAGAGCTCTCCCCAGACGGCTATCATTTTGCTGTGCAAAGGGCGTTAATGTAGCTCTTGTGGGTTAGTTGGGTCCCAATAACGGAAATTTTGTTTGTTAATACAACCAGTAAGGTCAACAACTAAATTCGTGAGTCTTTATTGAGCATCGATTACATGGCCAAATCCTGTTCCTGTAATTCTTGAACTACAGTAAATTTGTACGTGTGAAAGTTCAAGTCTTCATGAAGAATCAGTCGAACAGTCCTTTCGGACATCCTTAAAACCTGAGCGTGACAAATAGCTGATCGCCTCGGGCTCCTTTCAAAAGCAACTCGAACATCTCATGTTTGCAGGTTGTCCTCGCCGTCCTGAGGAGAACCCCCTCTGATCCTTGTGTCGAAAGCTGTGGTTCGAAAGTTTCGAAACCCACAAGGTATGTGTTCCGCAATGGATTGAACACACGAGGAGTAACATTAAAAATAAAAAACGAAATTGGACGCTATATTCTTATCACGGAATCGTTATTTCTGAAAAAGTCTCAAACGGCGAACGCCGATGCTCATGGGTCCACACCGCTCCATTCGTAACTGAAACTTCCACATGTACTTGAAGCGATGGAAGACCAAACCATATCCCCATTGCATCGCCCATCACCTCTCTCTACCCTCATCAAACCTGTCAATGGGGGGGGGGGGGTTGTTTCCGAACATACTATATATATATATATTATATAATAATATATATATATATATATATGAAATATATATTAGATATATTATATATATATATATATCATATTATATATATATATATATATATATATAATATATTATATATATATATATATATGTTAATCACCCTTGGCGTGTGAAATATTTTTTAGGTTAAGTTACATTGAGTAACTAATGTTCGGGAGAGAATAGTATACAACCTGTTGAAAAACAATTTTATTGGACGAATAAGTCGATTATCTTTTAAAGGTATTTATTTCTATTCAATAATGGGTTTACGATGACACTCGAACGTTCGATATAAACAGCATATTAACAATAAGCACGCACTTTTAATGTTTAAATTAAAGTGGTTAAAACAGGGCGACTAAAATTGAGAATTCTTTGGGGTGGGGAACACCATGAGCTTTCGTCCAACATTACGGATGGACCTTTTCTAATGGAATGTATTTACAACAAAGCGATCGCCTGCCAACTCGGAGGGTTATTGTCAGTTTCAGGAAAGTTTTAGTTGGTTGGTCTTTTATTATTTTTATTTTTAAGATCAGTGAAATACTTTGAGGAGAGCAATATTGAATTTTGTATTTTGTCTGGCTTGAATTGACCGGCTGATTTATTAAAGTTTTTTGTGTTATAAATCTATATGGATTCTGTTATTTTTCTACTTTGTACTTGATTTATTGTTTTGAGTGTGGTGATGTTTGTCAAATTGATTTTATGATGAGTATTGGTGCGATGGGTGGTGAGTGCAGAGTTCATATTGTCGTCGGTTAAATCTGCTTTATGTTGAGATATGCGTCGGGATAAATCGTTTGTTTCTCCTATATATACAGAGGGGCAATTGTAGCACGGGATTTGAATATCACGCATTGTTGGCGAATAATTGTTTCTTTGTGTTAGGGGGTTTTTGAGAGTGCGCTTCGGAGAGTCAATAGTTATTTAGGAGTTTAAGTATGATTGAATTTGGTAGTGTTTGTTTTTAATTTATCGTTCTATATTGGAAAGAAAGGTGCAAAAAAGTGTTTTGAAGTTGCCTTACTTTTTTTTTTTTTTGTTTTAAAAGTTTTTTTTGGGTTTTTTGTAGGCCAAGTTTATTTTGTGGGGGGGGGGGGGTATTTGAGTTTGGTGAACGTAGTATGGAGAAATTTGGTTTCTGAATTTAAATGGTTGGGAGAGCATATTCTTAGGGCTCTGAGATATAGACTGCTGAGAGTGGCTATTTTTATGTTTTTGGTGTTGGCAGAGAACCAGTGGGTATAGTTAGGAGGGGAGGTGGGTTTTCTATATACTGTATGTGTGATATTAAGGGAGTCTTTCCATATAAGAAGCGTGTCCAAAATGTAGAAGTGTGGTTGGGCGAAAGTTCCGGTGAGTGAATGCATATGGATGGGATGTCATGTTGTTTATAAAGTTAGGATGCTTGTGCGGTTTGTAATGATGGTATTGGCGGCGCACACTCGTCGACATACCACCGTAGCCAATGAGAGTTATTG